>JAOPGA020000875.1:0-28940 GCA_026419775.2 Acrasis kona
AACATGCTTCCGGACATGTGGCCGTAACGATTGCAGAGCGTATGCGCGTGTACACTTTCTTGTATTGTTTGGGAACTGTGCTGCCAGGTCAGTTAGAAGTCGAAGCACATCGACCCCGCCCGATGTTTTCTTCGCAGGAAACAGACAAGCCGTTACAAGTTAGGCTCCGTAAGACGATCAGGCCGCGCTAACCGAAAGGTTAGTGCACAACATGCTTCCGGACATGTGGCCGCAACGATTGCAGAGCGTATATTTTATACACTTTCTTGTATGGTTTGTCCCAAGACATCCAAGATCCATCCATTGTTTCCTTCAAGTCGTTACAAGTTAGGCTCCGTAAGGCGATCAGGCCGCGCTAACCGAAAGGTTAGCACACAACATGCTTCCGGACATGTGGCCGTAACTATTGCAGAGCGTATACGCGTGTACACTTTCTTGTACGATTTGTCCAAGACCCCAAGAGCCATCAGGTGTTTTCTCCTCAGGAAACAGACAGGGTATTGCGAGTAAGGCTCCGTAAGGCGATCAGGCCGCGCTAACCGAAAGGTTAGCACACAACATGCTTCCGGACATGTGGCCGCAACGATTGCAGGGCGTATACGCGTGTACACTTTCTTGCATGCTTTGTTTGGGAACTGTGAAGTGACATCTCTGCCCGGACACCCAGAAGTCCAGAGACAAAGTCCAGATTCGAATGCCAGTCGAGGTACGCCGAGTGCACACTGTTTAAACCAGAGGTCAGGTAGTCTAYTCATCCATAATTGTTGTTGCGTCTCCGCTCTCTTTCGTGTACTTGCTTTGCTGCCGAGTATCACAAGTGCTCCTCACTTCTTTTCTATCATTCCTCCTCTTTTGATAGATTACAATCCTTTCAGCCAACTGTGATTCAACACTGCTCAATTTAAGCCTCTAGTAGAGTGCATACGTCAAATACATTTGCACCAAGCAGAATAGTAAGTAGTAACACAAGTACTTCGGCTAACTCATTAGCATTATTCAGAATCCCTCCGAGCAAGTCAGTTSTTTACCGTCAGTGCAAATAATTAAAGAAAACGTCAAGTACAAATAAGAAGCAGACGTGGCGTTCAAAAACAACAATGCAGAGAGAATACTACAAACAGCGGATGAGTAAATCAATCAAGGATACATGTTAAAAATTCAGTTGCACTAAGCACTTGCCGACTAACGTGCACCAATCGTATCTAAATGAAGATGCCATACAAACTTGACCCAATGTATGATAATCCAATACAAGCAATTCTTACATCACATAGTTGAACGCCGTCAGTAAATTCGTACCAACACTTTAAACCATCGATGGTCGCCAAACATGATCAATTGAATCGCAAACTGACGTTACTGCCACAAAAAGTAGAGGGAGATGCAATTGACTGATTGTGAACGGAAATCAAATCAGCAGAGTTGTTGAGACTACACGAAGAGAGTGGTCACAGGTGCAATCACGGCGCTAATCAGTGCTCAAGATGCAATCAAACATCCGTAGGGAATCTAGCCAAACTGAATTGAAACACAATTCTTCGCATTAATCTACGGAATCAATCGCTAACATCCGAACAAAGTGACAAGCCCAATCCATAACCAAACAATTGTACACAACGGAAGCAGCGAAGGGATTGAACGCAAGAAGGTCCATGAATCCACACGAGAGCAAATCAGCGCCAAATAACTCTTGGACGAGAAGGCTGATTCGAGGTGATCAACAATATAGATTTACATTGTGCTTGATTAAGAATGGCCACGCGTGTAGATTTTCAAGATTTAGAGAGGGACGCACATCGTTGATGAAACACAACCACTATTCTCGTATCGATCAACAGTCAAATTCGTACAAACATGCGTAGAAGCGCCACTAGTCAGCTTTCAATACATGCGAAACAGCATTTCATCTGCAGACAAATTCGATGATGATGATCATGTTCGATGAGAAATGAATCAAATGACGCGACGAGGAAATCATCAAATCTCAAGATTGAAGGATTGAYGAATTACAATCTGATTGGTTCGTTCATGAATCAAGAATCAGTTTCACGAGGAGACGAACTTCTGCAAGTAGGCGATGACATCAAGAGGCCAATGAACTCACGGCAACGTCTCCAACATGTATTTAGTCCAACATGTTGCAACAACGTTCCGTTCTTGATCAACACAAGCAGTGCAGCCACGCTTGGGACATGATGACTCAAAATGACAAGGGCTCTCTGTTATTGATGACGTGTTCGCTTCTCATCTCACATGTAAATTGTGACCCACGAATCGGTTAGAGCACGGCGATGCCAATTCGTTACCAAGGACGCGAAATGCATTCACATCAGCATTGTCGCGTTCATCTGTACCATATAAGAGGAGTGCGAAATGAAACAGAAAAATTCCAGAGCCTTCTCCCTTGCTCACGTTACGAGCGCCAGTGCAAGGTAGCCTGCCCGAAGACAGCTATAGCACAATCCCATGCTAAATCATAAAAGCAAAATCGAGACAGAAGCCTCTAACAATGCCTGCTTTGAGCACCCTGATTTGTTTACAGTTGTTCAAACTGCCACCACCAATGGAACCATTGGCGTAGAGCGGACTATGCACATGCGCTTATGACTGCAAACTGATAAATAACGAATTCGTCTTCCTGGCCACCAGCACAGCTAAAAAAACAGAGCCTTATTAAAACCCTATTTAAAGAACCGTGTGTGTTTGCACACGTCTGATGGTCGACGCTCCGGCCACTTATGGAGGACCACAGTTAGCCAAGAGTCACAGTAGCGCGGTTTCCTTACGATCGTGAGATAAGTACGCTAATGCCAACCGGCGTGAACCGGTCCGTCTATCAAGTATTATCGCTGCATTTGACAATGTTATCCTTATCGGCTTGCGCCTACGTACCAGTGGCTACGAGTATAACTGTTATAATGAGCCGTTCACAGATTAACAATGAGTGACTACCGAAGTAGAAACCTATGCCGATCTTACATGTGCATGGCTTAATCTTTGAGACAAGCATATATTACTGGCAGGATCAACAAGGTATAGAGTGATGTAATCAATTGGTAAACCAAATGAGACTATTGTCAATAGTGATCATGTACGAAGACGCGAAAAGCGCCAACAACAGAACGATACCAAACATCACCTCGTGAATCACCAACTAGCAACGAGGCTTGTTGGGATATGACTGAGGCCCCTGTTGACTCTGAACCCTTTTATAAGGGCACGTTCGTGAAGAACATGAGCCAAACAATGCGTTCGACTGCAACGCTTTCCCAAACTAGGGATAGCGTCGCTCACCCGTCATATCCAATCGCAGGCGAGAGGATACGCAAGGAGTGGTCAGTCCAATCGAAGTCGTTAGAGCACATAGATGCGCAATCAAAGGAACGAAACAACTGCGTGACTCCGTACAGGTCTGCGAAGTTATTGGAAGTTATAGTGTGCTATCGTGACGCTCCGTAGCAGAATGACAAAAATGAAAATGATCCAAGAGTGGAAATTGAGATTTTTGAATGGTCGTCGGATTGAATTGACACCGCAGAACAATTATTACGAGCAGCACATCCAACATGATGTTTCATGGAATCATTAAAAATTAGCCGCAAATATTCATCGCAATCAGTGTATGGTGGATGAATTTATTCCCGATGAATGCAGCATCAATTACAAGATTTATTTGATTCGAAAATTACAATTCTTTGGTCAAAGACGAATAACAATCTTAAACTCACAACCGTTTATTAATCATGCAAACAATCATCACTACGAGATGTATTTCCAACAAATGTTTGAATCACAACATTTACATTCATGTCGACTTTATTCAACCCAGAGGCTTCTGGAAGGCACCAGGCGCATCCAAGAAGATTTACAAAATAGTCAAGCATGGACTCATGTTGAAATCAAAGGATTTGGTACACAAAGACAAGGGTATCAATGTTCCATTGAGTACCAGCTACGTTGACTACAAGAGCATGTGGAAGTTGGCGCTATCCAACTACCCATGGAGGAACAAATCCCCAATTCCACCTAGTTCTAGAAGGACATTTGGAGACTTGCCATCAATCTTGGCACGATCAATGAGAATTTCGAGACGATCGAATTCAAGAAAGTGTGTCGCGCAAGCCATCAGGAAAGGCACGTAGGCTGCATCATTAGATGGGGTACAATCACATCAAGATTCACAACAAGTCTCAACACATTCCATGATTTCGATTTCCGCATCAACCATTTGTTTACAGGTCTCAACACCGCCCCGAGGGAGTTCACGGAGATTGTATCGTTAGTGATTCAAATATTGAGAACACAAGAGCTCTCAATTGACAGCAATCAAATGTTAACAATTGAAAATGATCTCGAATCAATTCGAACCATTGAACATTCTCACAACGAATTCGATGCTGGTCGCTCTCTATTGTTGATGACACGTTCGATTCACATCTCAACCACTTTCAATTATAATATGACAAAGCAATTGGAGCATGGCATCAAGTTGACGAAGCACACGAAATGCGTTCAAATCAGTGCGAGAGGATGAATTCAAACTGAAACGAAATGCAATCAACATTATCACATTCATCTCCCACAACAAGACGGAGTGGAACTTTTGGGCTGCGATACTCAATACAATTGGAGTTGCCAATAAATACACATCGACCATCACCGTGCTTATAAGATTCAAGTCATCAAACCACTCGAATGATGACACAACCAATGACCACCCCAAGACTGGCATCAGAGTTGATTGCACATGAGTCGCATGGGAAATTGAGATTTTTAAATCATTGGTCGACTTGGGATTGTGGAATCAATTGTCGCGAAAAAGTGATCATTATGAGCAGCACATCAACAAAGACTCGTGCAAGAGGGAACCACCATCAAGAGCGATATACTCACTACAAAGAAGGACAACATACATCACCTACCATATCAACTCCGTTCCACAAACACTACATCACCAATGTTTTATAAAAACAAGATGTATGATTTGAAATTATGATTGTTCAAGATTAAATCGCAATCAGTATGCTGTCCACACATGTCCTCTATGAACCATCAAATCAACAACGGCGCATTGTGATTCGCGAAATTCATAATCACAAGATTCATTTGACAATTTAAACTCATGGTTCTTTCGGTAATTAAAAACGAGTAACACAACCATTCGTCGCCAGCAAACAATCATTCTCAACAATGTTAAATGCCACATCTGATCAATTAGAAATGACTTCGATGCGAACATTTCACAATCATGATCCATATGATTTTTTCGAACAAATTAGAAATGTCGAATCACCAACGTGTACAAATTGGACTAATGCAACAGGATCACATTATGGACGATTACCAATTTGTTCACATTCGATCATCATTCACACCATATTATCCACAACATTGACAATTCAACAATTGCGTTCACAAAATATTTCTACAAGTGGTCACATTCAGGTAAGTCATCATCAACTTTATTTTCTCATTCATAATTACATCACATTAGTCACCAACACTTTAAATGCAAGTCAAATTCTATCCTTCCAATATGCCCAACAGATCACTTGTTGTCAATGATCATGACACAATCACTCCTATATGAAAACTAAAAAAGTACCACCCCTCCTCGTCATCGATGCCCCCACATCTGATGAAATCGATTCCCTGCAACGTTGTCAATCTCCACGACTACGGAGTTGTCATCCGATGCACACTTACCATTCAAGAAATCCCCACCCCACCCACACAACCACCACACTTCACGTGGTTGTCTCGTCATTCCATGATCGATGGACCACCACATACCACCACATGTACGACTATCATGCAGTCACTACAGAAAGTCTGCAGCACTACGTGTTCGTTACATCACACCCACACATCAACGTATGATCACTACCACATGTAGCCATTCATCAGCACAACGTCAAGAATATGTACTCTTGTATCGACGCAATCAAACGACACCATATAATTACCCTGTGATGTCGATGGCACAATCGATTACATCAAACCACAATGCTCACAACACTGTAATCTGCGCACTTTAGAGTTCAGCGCACAAGAAATCCCCACCACACCTTGGTATGACGTCACCCCATGATGAACCATCCAATTACTATATCCACACCACCTGGTCAACACGATGGATCACTATATGCCCACACTTGATACATGTGTTCCTCGTTACTGCATCTCACCGCAACATGAATCAAAGGCTTTGATCGTTGAAAGAACAAATCCTCATTAAAATCTTCCATATCAAGAAGCCGGTTTCTGTAACATGATGTCATCAACAGAATTACTTGCATCAAATTACAATTCCCACAACACTGTCAATCTCTACGCACTACGGAATTGGCACAATCAATAAATCCCCCACCCCATCCCACCACATGCATGACCACCATACACTCACGTTGCATGTTCACCCACTCACTACTATACCCACCCCAAGAAATTCTCACCACACAACCAACGCACCTTCACGTGGTATACTCCATCACTTCATGATCACTACCCATACCACCTGGTCATCATAGACCTACATACGCGATTGATACAATGTCCCACGATCACATGTATGACCATTGTGCAGTCACTCCACCCACTGTCACTGCTGCCTAGTCGATACATGACGCACACCTCGATACATGACCACCACTACATGGATGACTATTACATACCACTCGGGTGCATTATGTGTCCACGTTGACAAGACTTTTGAGCCAGTCACCCTTTACTCTTTTGCTCGGGTACAAACAAGACAACAAGTACCAGTGCATCAACTTTAACAATAATGGACAGAAACATCTTTTGATCCCTCAAACTAAGAACATTTAATAAATCCTGACCTAAAGAATAATAATTAGGAAAGGGCCTTATTGGGCTTCAAAGTGTACTTTTATTTTTTGTTAACCAATTTAAAACCAACATTAACGTCGTCTTCTATTCTTTCATGCATCTTGCTCCAGCGTTAATATCTTTGTTTTCCTATTCGACTTCAACTCCTTCCATTGGTAACCAAGTTGATTATATTTCCCTCCATCATTCCACTACTTTTATGCGAACACATACACAATTCAAGCATAGAACTCAAACAAGCTCACATGTATGTCAAAAACACATTTATTACTTGCAACGCAATTCGATCATATGCACTTAACCAATCTTGCCGGTAGCAACAACAAACAAAGCACACGAAGCAATGCCAAAACGAACACGCACATTATAAAGACCTGATATTCATCCTCGTCCAATTAACCAAGGACTAACAAACACTCATAGAAACAAACTCGCTAATTTAATGTCAAACATTTTACCATCATGAATGACACTTACATTCGTAAATCTTCGAAGGAACCAGGGACAATCATACCATCAGCAAATTGCCGTCAATCACACTTTTGACATCTGACAATGTAAGGGTAATCTGCATTCTACACCACTACCTTTTGCAAGTCTGCAATGGTGCGAGTACAGCCAAACACTACCAGAGTCAAACACAACAAATGCAACCAAATACAGGATCGACCCTTGTGTCGTGAGACCATGAGGGAGAAACTACTGGAGTCTCTAGAGTTGATCAGGCTCTATAACGTCAATGTTAGTGGCGGAGTTCAACAACAAATCCTGAAGTTGAGCGACTCTATGAATGTTCCGAGATCTACTCCATAACAATGACTAGGATGTTGGGTCAACGCACCTTGCCAACGCACCTTGTCCAAGGACCTGTTGAAGGGTCCAAGGACAGTCCAAGGATTCAATCAAGAACCCAAGGACAATGTAATTAGGTGTTAGTAAAAAGAAATAAGCTTACTGTCGCTCTACTCTACTCTCTTCGCTCTACTCTACTCTCTTCACTCTACTGCTTCTCCTTATACATTCTCATCCCTCCCTCCTTTCTTGGGCCATCAACACCTGTTCGTACCTCCCATCTACCTACAACTGCACCTTCTAACCCTCATACAGTTGCCCTTATCCCACAAATGTCCCCATGTCGGTTCCCAGGCCAACACCCCCACCACCTGTGTCTTCAGAAACAAAAGCACTCTGGACTAAAAGGTAACAGATCGTAAGAGGGAAGGAAGACTAAAAGTGTTGCTTTCTCTTGCTGTGTGATCCTGTTGCTCTTGTTCTTACTTCCGTCCCTTGCCTCTTGCTCTGCTGGTAACCTGAACTGGTGGCGCTTTCTTCTTTTCTCTTTTCTTTTGCAACGTATACTTTGGTTGATCGTGACTAAATATATAAAGTTGATGTAGAAACGAACGAAAATAGTTGAAGGATAAAAGTATGAATGGTTTAATCTGTTTTTATTTTGTTCTCTTCGTCTTAATCTCTTGTAATTATGAAAATTATATTTCACCTAATAATGTAATGTTATCGCTACAATTGGATGTTGCTTACTCGTTAATGAAGTTCATCTCATCCATGAACATATCATTACTTACTTGACCGCTTTTCTCCGCTCATGAACTGGAAAGTAGCAGACTGTCAGGCGATGATTATTCTGTATTGAAGCGTTCGTTTTTTGTTGGTATTAACAAATAAAATACAAGACATTGACGAGACGTCTCACATTACAAAGAACGTAGAAAAGGAATCATTTATGTAGTTACATTCTAGAAGCATTGCTTTCATTTATTCTTCACCACTATAATTATTATCTTCCGATATTTTGACTCTCTTGTTGTCTTGCACATTCCAAGTATTAAATATTCACTGAACCTATCATCGAGTTAAAATTTGATCAATTTAAAAGACTGATAGTTGAACTTATAATTGTCTGAACAATTGAACCTCGCTCCGATGATTTGGATGTGGGGATTAAAGTGGGTCGCAGCACAATTCTTAAATTACTGCACAATCCTATGATCTAAATAATCTCAATTTCTAAATGTAGGGCGATCAGAATGCTAATTCACAATCGTTCAACTCTGGTGTCAGTCCTGGCTATTTATCGATCGCATAGTAATTTGAATCGTGAAAATGGTCCAAATACAGTGATCTCATGTAATTTGTTTGTAGATTCAAATTTGTAAGTGTTGACTGATACGTAGTTATTCTTCATTTGTCAACGTTCTTGCGTAGGTTTGTAAACAAGTAATAAGCGCGTGTGATGAATGTAATTTGTTTATTAATGATAAGTAATTTCGTGGTTTAGGCTGAGGCTAATAATCGAGAACCGTGGAGAACTCCGTATGTTGATAATTGTATCCTCCTCTCTGGACTCTTTATCAAATATATCCTACTTGCAAAAATATTTTTGACTTGATGACTCTAATTTTTATTGAAGCAGTCTATTTTAGCGATTTTTACAATGATCAGCATTATAATAAGAATTTGAGACATGACGTGTGGCAATGTTTCACTATAGTGAGACAATTTATGTTATTCCGAGGAATTTTGAAACTAGTCTATTTAAAGCACGTGTTTGCGCATGCAATCAACAATCCAAAAAAACACAATACGCACATCATGACTAGTCTCATCAACTGATGACCAATCTGCTACCTACTTTGCTTCGCTGCTACTATTGCTGCTGAGGACCTCTCAGAGTCTTCGCTGCTGCTACACGGATGAGAACCCTGCTGCCTCTATTGCTCCTACAGGACTCATCAGTTGGTACGTAGAACGTATGGTCTCGCCGCCTGTAGCACCGTTCAGTGGAAACTGGTACATCAAGACCAAGAGAAGCTGCTCGTTCGCAACCAACATTCCGAAAGGCGAGCATTTACATCCCTAGAACATTCTGAACGACTCACTCCTGTTGAGGTACCGCCATAAGCTCACATACTTCTATTGCCACACAGGTACATTGAACATTCAAGCACATTTGCTAGTGGACCTCTACATTTCTAGAAACAACATTACGACATTAACTCGCATCCACAATCACAACCTCTAAGAGTACAATAACACTAAGACAGCCGCTACAACCACCAGTCAAAATCTGGATCCTCACTACAATCACGCTTTAGGTTACCAGTTTCGTAGCTTAATATCACAACTCGCAACATCGCTAAATTACTACTTTGACTTCTTAATAAATCTTGCATTTCTTCACCCTACGTTATATCCACTGCATGATTATGATGATCAACAACGTTGGATTTTGGAGCAGCGATTATAAATTTTTATTATCTTTCACATTACATATTGGCTGTATGCAACTTTCGATCGTTTTAAAACAAGTACCTACTTCAATCTATTAGAATCATAATAAATGTTGATGTTCATAAATTACTTTTTTCTGCTTGTTTTCGAAAGTATTATACCGGTGCTACACTGTAGTTTGTTTCAACGTTGTATGTTGGTGGCGGAGAAGTTAGATCACAAATTGATGAACTTTGTCGAATGTGCGATTGACATCATGATTTGTTCTGATGATTGGTGTATCGATGCCTTATTCCTTTGAAGGTTCACGAGTGTGCATGATGGTAATGTGTTTGATAATTATGCGAGGGGAATTTCAAACAATCAACCTTAAAGAATGGACATATCAAGATCAATTCAACCGATTCACAATACAAGCAAGATCGGAGCAGGTTTCAAGAGAGTAACAGAATTGGTAATGGATCAGACAAAATACATTAATTTCTGACATGAACAAAGACATGTGACGCCAATACTTATGCAATCTAATATGACGTAATCGAGATCAGATGACCAGCATCGCGTGATGTAAGCGTGATGTACATTCTTGGTAAAAAAGGTCCTATCGAGTCGAACTCGTTTGCTACGAAACATGCTGCTGTGCCTGATGAAGTGTACTATAATAGAGTCAATCAAAAACCCGATGCTGGAATCTGTTACGCCATGGCATTGTTCTACCTAACAACGCTCCACTCTGGATAAACAAACGCATCTGCCCTCCCCATCACCTTCCACAACGAAAATGAAACTAAACAAGTTGTCAATTTATGAAAAGTAGAGTATAAATAAACGGATTCGTAGAATTGAAGAAGCGATATTAGCAATTTACAATTCTTAACATTAATATCCAACCACAACTGATGGACATTTCAAAGTTGGATATAATCAACACCCGAACAGAGTGACTAGTTTAAATCGAAATTAATAATTGCACATAAAACAAACCAGCCAGAGAAACGAAAAGTTTGCACGTAGGAATCTGCACTAGATCTAACGAGCGCCAGATAACTCTTGGACGAGAAGTCCATCCGAGATGATTGATCACAACATTGCATCACAATCAATGTTACAAGATTATTTTGGAATTATAAGATCACTTATCGAGTAATTAAATTCGTACCAACATGTATTGAAGCACCACTAATCAGATTTATAAATACAATTTTACACTAAACAGCACATTACATTCCAACAACAAACATTATCATGTTCGATTAGAAAAGAATTAACATTAGGTGTTTCAAATCAAATGATGTGACGAGGAAATCATCTACCAAATGGAGGGTTTCAAGAATTGATTTCGATCGTATCGTGGACGTATCAAGACCTGGCAAGATATATCCGAAGGAAATAATTTAACAAGTGATCCTAGTGGCAATAAACACGATTTTTTTTATCCTGTGATTGATTTTTACCCAAACAATAATTCTAGCTTATCTATTGTAATGGATTATTCCGTCAAAGTCATTTCATTTTGTTCGCCAACTCACACGTCAAACCATACCACATGCAAACAAAGGGAGATTTCGAACAATTGATTATCTAGTGGCCACTACCATGCACTATTGAGAGCTTGAAAACAAGTAAGTAGTACTCAACAGCAACAACAATAACATTTTTAGATGAAACGCAAAAATCTTTGATGAAGTTAATAGCACAAAACGCACAAGAGCACAAAATAAAGGAAGATTTATCAATCAACTAAACTACAGTCATTCAATTATTTTCGTTCAACATCAACTTTATATATTTAGACACGATCAACCAAAGTATACGTTGCAAAAATAAAGAAAATAAGAAGAGCGCCACCAGCAGAGAAAGAGCCAAGAGAACCAAGAGCAAGAAGCAAGAACAAGAGCAAGAGGATCACAGCAGCACACACAGAAAGCAAGCAACACTTTTAGTCTTCCTTCCCTCTTACGATCTGTTACCTTTTAGTCCAGAGTGCATTTGTTTCTGAAGACACAGGTGGTGGGGGTGTTGGCCTGGGAACCGACATGGGGACATTTGTGGGATAAGGGCAACTGTATGAGGGTTAGAAGGTGCAGTTGTAGGTAGATGGGAGGTACGAACAGGTGTTGATGGCCCAAGAAAGGAGGGAGGGATGAGAATGTATAAGGAGAAGCAGTAGAGTGAAGAGAGAAGAGTAGAGTAGAGCGACAGTAAGCTTATTTCTTTTTACTAACACCTAATTACATTGTCCTTGGGTTCTTGATCGAATCCTTGGACTGTCCTTGGACCCTTCAACAGGTCCTTGGACAAGGTGCGTTGGCAAGGTGCGTTGACCCAACATCCTAGTCATTGTTTATGGAGGATATGATTGTAAGAAGTATCTAAACCATGCTCTGTCACTCTTCGCACGAAGAGTACTCCGATACGAACATTGACGTTATAGAGTCTGATCAGCTCTAAGAACTGTTATGCTTACCTGTTCTTCCCTTGGTTAGGGCGATCCTGTATTTGGTTGCATTTGTTGTGTTTGACTCTGGTAGTGTTTGGCTGTACTCGCACCATTGCAGACTTGCAAAAGGTAGTGGTGTAGAATGCAGATTACCCTTACATTGTCAGATGTCAAAAGTGTGATTGACGGCAATTTGCTGATGGTTTGATTGTGTACACGAATGTCAATATAAACTCCATGATGGTGATGTGTTTGAACGAATCATAAGTGAGAAAGATGGACGTGCAATGTAATAAAAGTGTTTGTTGCTCCAGGCAAGATTGATTTGGTGCACGTAGTTAATATTGGCGATATTTATGTTACGAAAGTGTCCACAAGATGACATCGATTGTTGTTCTGTGGTTTTGAAATGTGTGTTGTGATTACGCATAAAAGTAGTGATGTGATGATTATATCTCTTAGACTGCCATCTGGGTATTGGTGCCCAAAATTTATTTTGGTTTCAATCTACTCTTTATATACTGCTGTGATGGTGTGAAGTTTCAATCAATTTTATATTACCAATACGTCACTCTACAGGCGCTCAAAGGGATATGGAGGGAAATACAATCAACTAGGTCTTGGATGGAGCAACATGGGTTGCCCTTCGTTGATTGATCTACTGCAAGACAACCATCATTCAACTGAACAACAAGAAATACCAACCTCACGACTCCAAGTGGAATGTCGATGAACTGATTCAGACCAGCCAAAAGTATAATTCAAGATGAAAATAATTTTTAATAAAAATGAGGAAATTAAAGACACTTTAAAGTTTAATAAGGACCTTTCCTTTAGGTCAGGATTTATTGTATAATTGTAATTGTTGATTCCCTTCCTCTCTTTATGTTTGAATGATCTCCGTTCCTTGTACTTTTGGGACGAACATTTTAAACAAAATAGTTTCGATAGAGCCCCTAATTCAAATCTATCCGATTCATGAATCGGAATGGATATTGGCTTGTATCATCTTTACAATATCAACAAAATTTATGAAATTGATACAATGGACCATCAAAACAACGTCCGGTTGGTGGAATCTACCTTAAAAGCAAAAACTACACCAGAATGTACAAATAACCTAGTGTCCAGCGATCCCCCAACACCTAAAATAACAAAAGCTTCGCCCAACAGCAAAGGATGTACAAGGCAACTTTCAATGATGAGTTTCACGACAAAAATACAAAAGCCGATTACAGACGAAGAAAGGTTAAAAACACTTACTGATACCATCAACTCTCACGTGGATATGTTCCAAAAAATAATACAAGAAGGAATGAACGAGAATGCAATCAAGGAACAGTCAGAAAAATTCGTTATACATTACGAAAAGCTCGTTTCAGATAAAATCATAAGCCCTCCACCTCCAAAAGAGGCCATACAAATTCAAAAACAACCGTGTAAGTGGAGAGACGATGTGTTTGAGTGGGATGAAAATGTTAAAAATACACTTCAGGACAAGTTCAAACTTGAAAAATTCCACGAAAATCAGCTCGAGGTTATCAACGCTGCACTATCAAAACGAGACGTACTTGCCATCATGCCGAGCGAACAAACATTCGTTTGTTACCAGATACCTGCAACCATCAACGACGGAGTCACAGTAGTCTTTAAATCCATTTCTGACTTTACACAAGAGGTGAACACATTAAGAGGGCACAATGTGTGGGCGGAAACATTTGTCCAGGATGCAAACGTCACCACCATTTCACAATTCAAATTGTTCTTCGTGCACATGAAGGACATGCACTCTGATGCATTAGCAAAGTGTTTACAAGAGGCTCATGAAACTAATTCCATATCACGCTTTGTAATTCATGATGCCAACTGCATCAGTAGCTGGGGCCAGAACTACCTACCAGATCTCCACAAGAACAGCCAGCACACATTTGACTACTTGAGGAGGAGATATCCGACGGTTCCTATTCTCGCCGTTACAACACCGACCAATCCCGAAGCAAGGAAAGGCATCGCTGATCATTTGTTACTGGATGATACACAATTGGTGCAATTGTGTGGAGAATTGTTTCACCCCGAATTATATTTTGACGTAACGGTGCAGGTTGCAAAGAAGAAGACTGATGTTGTATTATCACAATTGAATAAATGTAAAGATGGCAAAAGTATCATTTATTGTCATCATAAAGAAGAGTGCTTGAACTTGTTTAACAGTTTGAAAAAGTGTAACATTCAGTGTGAAGTGTATCATCCTGAATTATCTGATCGTGAGGCTAACAAAGAAAAATGGATAAATGCATCAACCAGTACCATGGTTTCAACATTTGATTTCTCCACGAACCATCCCATTCGTAACATTATTCATTATTCCATCCCTTGGTCCATGGAGCTTCTGTACCAACACTACTCTCAATGTGATTCTTCCAATCCGTGCTCGTCTCTTATGATATATGACAGCGGCGATCGCACGACATTGATAAAGGAGTCTGGAGACGATCTCAAGAAAAAAGTCAAAGTCAACCAAGTAGTTGACTATGCCATCAACAAGCACCTATGTAGACGGTCATACTTGTCTTGTTATTTTGGCAGCAACGACGTAATCAGGTGCGGAAATTGCGACAACTGCAAGGATAGTAAAGTTTATGTGGACGAGGATTTCACTGCACTAGCCATAAGTTTGCTACGCATCATTGACGAACACGTACTATCCGTAATGACTGCCAAATCCGCAATAGATGCATGGCAAGGTACCAAGAGTGAACAAGTCAAAAAGAAGAAGGACCTCATGAACTCTCGAGACTTTGGTCATGCCAAGAATCTATCGCAAGAAACGTGCAACAGATTACTGTTGGATTTGATCATCAACGGTTACATTGAGGAGGAAGTGTCGCACATGAAACAAAATGTTTTTCTCAAGTTGAGCGTGAACGGTGATAAATTCGATCAACTAAAGAAAGAAGGAGCACAGTACAGAATTAGAGGAGCCACCATCAAGCAACAACAACAAACGACAAAATCATCACCCATGAAACGCAAATCAACCACACCCAAACAATCACCAATCAAATCACAACAAGAAAAGAAGCCCATCATGATGAAGACTCAACCTGAATCCATTCCATTAATTGTGGAGAGAACGGAAGTGCAATTATCAAAAAATGAAATCTCTCCACCCTCGAAGAATGTAGCCGAGTTTCAAAATGCAAGTACCATGATGGAATCACCTCCACCGCGCCTGCCTCCACGGATACCCGCAACGCCATCACCTAACAAGACAAACAACACCGTTCCTGCATTCAATTCTCCACGTCGCATCCCCATCGTACCTCCCTCCACGCAACAAGCACATTCAACTCAACGTTCGTCATCAACACAGCCCATCACCACGCCACCTCCATCGCAAGCGATTCCACCACTACCGCCGAGTCAATCATCAATCCCTGTCGTACCCAAAATATCGCGTCCCATAGTTCCCATCGTACCACCTCGCAAGACAAGTGCTCAAATCACACCTCAACAAGATATTGTTGCGATACCTCAGGATACCGCACCACCACAACTACCACCTGTGCCATCATCAAAAGATGATCCGGTGGATGTACATAAATCGAATACACCGGATATTGATATGATGATTGAAGATTTTGAAGAATTGACGGAAGAAGATTTAGAACAGATTGATGACACAGATCGGTATGATAAGACACCTAAAACAAGCATACAGCATACATCACCCCCACAAATCAATAAATCACAGTATTTGAAAAAATTAACATGCAGAAAATAAAGATTATTGTAATGAATTGAACGTGTCATATAGAAAATGTAAATTGAAATTAACAAATGAGTGACTTACAAGTAAAAGTACCGAGCCAATATCCAGGGTGCCAATAATAGATTTTCGAATAAATATCATTAAAACAACGTCTTCTATCTGTTGGTAGAACAATCTCCCTGAATAATGCATCCTTCATAAAGATATAATATAATAACATATTTCCAGCTTATTCATGACTTCAAACTAATAGGTCGACTATTAAATAAGCACAAAATCACAAACATGAACCCACCCAAACTAAACGAAAACAAACCACGGTACAGCCCGTTTAGTGGTAATACTAGGCAGTACTGTACTAAAGAGACAAGAAGACTTCCGCCATATTGAACGAACTTGATATTGGATCATGTGCAAAGCTCCTTTGGAAAATGCTTCGAGATTCCAAAAATCACAAAAATATCATTTTCAAAAAATGGTTTTGAAATAAGTTGACCGCGTCCACAAGTTCACATTACGCGTGTATTTTGCTGATTGTGTTGAATTCTCACAAAAAATGTGATGCACCAATTAAATGTCATAGTTTTCCGACGGATTTTTGTTAAAATTTTCCATGTCCGTTATTCACTTTATATATTTATCGTAAACGGAGTTGGTGAGGGTATAAATATTAACACTCCAATCTGTAATTCTAACAAAAACAATGTCAGATACCAACAACGTTTATACGCAAAAGTTTCAGGACTCTGAGTCCGATCAAGAAGACGTCCAACAAGCAAGGTTCAAAACCACGGCTCCGGACTGGGAGAAGGTGTTAGATGATCAATGGATCGCGGTGCTTCAGTGTCCACTATGTAAACAAGAGACTCATGCTGAGATGATGGATCAGCATGTTGTTTTGTGCTCTTTTGCCAAGTCTGAGTATCTTGGAAAGACAGTCGAATGCCCTACCTGCGCTACACTCAARTTAGATATTATCAAGAAGAACTGCATGATTGAGCATTTAAAAGAGACGATTGCTACAATCCAAGCCAAGGTCGAACAAAAGCCCGAAGCAAAGTCCTTAGCAAAATCTCCAGCAAAGTCTCCAGCCAGGCCCCCAGCAAAATCTCCAGCAAAATCTCCAGCAAAGATGACATCGGTCGGTAAAAGAAAAAGAACTAAGAAGGAGGACTCTGACTTTGATGACGACTCCGATGACGACTACAAGAAAATCGAGGGAACTGGAGTAGGACAGGACTACCCTTTCGACCAAGAATTGTATGCCACGGCACCAAACAACCGTAAGTCAGTTACATTGGAACCACCCAAGTGCTCTCTCATGAACTGCGAGAAGCCAAAGAACAGCAAGTACGGCGCCATTGTGTCTTTTGGAGCCAAACAAGTACATCTTTGTGACCCGGTGCACCACCATAAGTCAATTGTGACGAGACAAGAGGTTAACGAGAAGTACAAGTCCTACTGCATAGCATGGCCCCACGACGAACCAACCTCAACCAAGTGTCACTATTGCGCATCTCCATCTCATGAATTCTTGAAAGTAAAAGCAAGGACTGGAGCTACTAATCCTGCTTTCTTTTGCAAGAAAAAATGCGTCATTAAGTGGTTCACAAACACCAGTGCAACCAAGTGGCAAAACTGGGTTAACAACAAGAGCAATGACAACATCGTCGACATCGAAGCAGAGTTAAGTGATGATTGATTGTAAGCAATAAACAGGATTGAGCACTTGGGTGATCTTCGTCTTGTCACTTTACTAACAACATTAGATCTCTATCGGAATTTATTTTTTCTGCCAACTGTCCTTGCAACACTTGTAGGAATAACATACGAAGATTTCTCGGTTCTTTTAAAGATGGTGTACATTACTTTGCGAGATTGCAAAATCACTCGCCGTCCAGCTGATGCAATCAAAAATTCTGATGGAAGGGCTGGAAGAAGTCGGCTTTTAGACGTCAGAAGTCATTTGCTATCAACTCTACTTTATCTGAGGCAGTATCCAAGTGATGATTTGATGGCTTTCCTGTTTGGGCTTGCTCGGAACAGCATGTCTAGATATCTTTGGTCTGGCATTCGCGCTCTTTATCAAGTATTACAAAAATATATCTTTTTACCACCAAGAGAAGTACGTAATCATGCTTCAGTTAAGTTCTATGGGAGATTGATAGCAGTGATCTGTGATGGGGCAGAGCAAGAATGTCGAACACCGTCTGACAGAAAGCAAGAGACAGTTGTGTACAGCCCAAAAAAGAAGAAGCATACATTCACTTTGCTTACATATGTTTCTCCAGATGGCGATCCATATCGCATTTCATCCAGCTACAATGGATCAACCTCGGACTTGAAAATGTTCAAGTTTCAAGAGAACCGCATTGATAGAGAGCTCGATGCTGATGAGGCAATAGCATTTGATGGTGGATTTATTGGTACTGAAAAATTACATCTCTCGGTCGTCCCATTCCAGACACCAAAAGGAGTTAGGTTATATAACAAAGAAAAAGAATTCAACAATAAATTCAAAGCAGTGCGTATTGTAGTAGAGAATGTTATTGGTCAAATTCGAAAGTTCCGCATCTGTAAGATGGTCTTCAGATCTGACCTTAGTGACATAGATGTTGCCCAAGAGGAGCACAACATGTGTTGGGTTGTGTGCGCAGGTCTTAATAAGCTATTTAAAAGCAGAGCTCGCAAGGACTACATTTGAGCTCTGGAATCATAATAAATTTTTCACTGTTTTATTGCCCTGCTGTTTTTATTGTTTATTTTTGATTAGCCTAAAATTCATCATTAAATTTCTATAATCCCGCCACAAATCACACTTGTGGACGTGGGCAAGTTGGTCCAATTCGAAACTATCGATTTTCAACAAGAATATATCGATTTGATTTTCAAACAACCAATTTTCAATCAAATCGAAAAAGCCAACCAGAAATTTTCGATCCAGGAATCGAAAATTGTGTGATAAAAGCAACGAATTAGACATGCATTTGGTAAAGTGTGCTTCGCCATATGGTTCAACCCCACGTGGTATACAGGAACGCAGGCCAATTTCCGGAAGCACCTGTATTTTGCTGATGTTAACCCATCTTGACAATTACAAACATTAAAGGTTTATTTTGAACAATTTACTTAATATTCTTGTTAATTCGTAGAATAGGCACAAAGCGATTGTAAGTGACAGGCAATTGTCCAAAACTCATAGTGTTTCGCTCTGCATTCTTGGAGGGAACAATTAAATCGAAACTTTGTGGAGCAGACTTGCCAATGTTTGATGTGGGAAAATACATTTTCGATGACTGTTCTATACGATGCCCATTTGTTATTCCATTCCTTTGTTTGCTCGTCAGCATTTTTGGCATCTTTTGAAATAACTTAATTTGGAATGCCTTTATAACCAGCATCAGCACCAACACTTTCATCAGGGTCAAGCATTTCATGAATTTTGTTTGCTTGGTACACCATTAGATCGTTGAAACTTCCAGGATATGAAAGCGATAAGTGCATTACCTTTCCTTTAGGACAGCATGAGGCCTGCTTTGTTAATGTACATTTTTTCTTCTTCCCACTAAATGTGATTTGATCCTTCCACTTTACTGCTGATGATGTAATTTGCTGTTCAACTCCGTCTGTAATGGCCGCCACTGTTTTCCCTTCAAAATCTATAGATGATTTGTCGCGCTTGGTTCTGTCTGGAAATTGGATAGGACCAAATAGTTTGAACAATACCCGGCGAGTTGTCTCTAGATATGACATGTTGATTGAGTTGTTTCAAAAACAAATGCAACTACATCTTCAACAGTATAATGTCGCATATAAAAAAAGAACATGGCGAGTTGCTCTCTGGCTGTAAACTGTCGGGATTGACCGACATTGGAAACATGAAGTAATGGGTCACTATATTTTTCCACCAAACCAGTTCTCTCAAGCTCTTCTCCCACTTCCTTCAAAATTATGTCAAAGTTTGTTCTTGTTAACCCGATTATATTTAAAAATGCATTGTCGTCTAAAAGTAATTGTCTAACATTATAACATTTTATCGGCACAAAGCTTTGTAAAATCGGCATTTATTAGAACCTCTCTATGTTGGTGTCTTCTTTTCTTGACTAGGTTCCTTTCATTCCTATAAAACTCTGTTTATATTAGATGTTTATAAGGCTATTCTAACTTGATCTTTCTCTTTCCTCACCAATATACAGATATAACTCGAGCGGTAGCTATACTTGAATTTTCTCTTTCCTCACCAATATTCAGCTGTGACTCGATCGGTACCTATTCAAACAATTCTGCAATCTTCAGGAAGTTTCCAAATTTTAGATCTCCAAATACAGCCATACCCCTACTTGCTCATTACCTCATCTCCAACTTGCCTTCCGCCCACTTTCTAGAATTATTTTCTTGCTGGCTCTACTCCACAATTGCTTGAATGGGTGGTGGGTGTGAACTTGCATAGTGCTTGTACTTGAAGTAGTGTTTGTTTTTGTTTGTTTTTCAACGTGATAAATTAAAACTTTTACACTTCAATAAAAGTACCTCAACGTGTTAAAAACATTCAATTTACTAATATTTCAACAATAACTTCAATATTCTAACTCCGCTTTGTTCCTTAAAAAACTTTTGTATTTTACAATACTACAATTTTATCGGCACAAAGCTTTGTAAAATCGGCACCTTCAGCGGTGTTGAGCTTACCTTGTGATGTCATAGAACATGTTATTGTTGCATCCGCCTCACTATTAAATGGCCATAAGCATCACATTCTCCATGTCCCCAGGAACAGCTTCCACGCATTGTAATCTTAAGATCCCTGGTGCAGTCCGTCCATTCAATAATTGACCTTAAGCATCACAAGGTAACAAGAAATGCAACAATTTATATTCCCCTCTGGTGCAGTCCGCCGTCTCAATTATTGACCTTAAGCATCACAGATACCAACAGACTTCAATAGATCCGCAACGAACAATTCTGAATTGAAGGCACAATCTATCAGTCTGGCACTATAAACAATGAAATAGAACAATTTTTATTGTGTTCTACACCCCTATCTCAATTGTCAGGTTGCTCTCAAACTCTGTCCCCGCATTTAAATATCTATCGACTGCGTCAGACGTCCAGTCACCAACAAGCTGGATTGTTGATCGTTGCATTCCCTTGCTCGCGGCATGGCTTGCTGCTCCAATTCTTAACGAGTGAGACGAGAATTCCCCAGGCCATTGCATAAGCGATGCCACCAATCTTAGCATACTAGAGATAGACTCTGTATTGATGTCACCAAACAACTTCTCTCCTACTACTCCCTGTGCACTCCTCTCCTTGATCCAACGCGACAACCAGTATACCGGGCACGTAATGTTAAAGGACGTCTTTATTAACACATCCCTACCATGCAACCTCGTCTTGGTTCTGGCAAATTTGACCCTGTAGCCACCACCCTTGTTGACAATATCCATTAACTTGAGGTTTGCAATTTCTCCCCCCCTCGCCATACATCTAAACCTGACTGCGATTATTGTATTGATACGTGCATACTGGTTTGGCACTAACTCGAACCCATCAGCAATAAACTTCTTGAACAATGCCAATGGAAACGGATCCCTATTTCTCTTGGACCCCACCGGACTAATAGCCATTGTAGCGGGTAACAACCTCTTAATCCGTGCAGACTCCAGCGCGTTTAACAAATCAACCCACCCCATGACCTTGGACCTACTCTTGAGCGCTGCGTAGGCCAAATTACATACGGCTCCACTATTTGATTTTACAAATAACTCCGTAAAAAACCCCGCCACCACGTCTTCATTAATGCTGTACCTATTCTTCTTCATAAAGGTTGCGAACTTTTTCCGATATGTCTTGTATGTTCTGTTATTACTCTCCCGTACGCTGTGTGACACAATCATATCCTCCAATTCACGTAGGTCCTCCTGTAGAATTTCCTTGTCCGTATGTTGGTTCAACTTAAGTCGAAGTTCCTCCTGTGATAACCTTTGGTTCTCTACGAACAAGTCCCAATTCCCAATTGTATCCCTTAGTTGTGGACTGGCGACCAAATTTTTACTGCCAAGATCTTCCAGTTCTTCTTCGTTGGCTCCACATGACTGCTGCTCGGGCCTTGTGCAAAGCATTTGCCTTTCAACTCGATCGGCGCCTCCACTAACAGCTCCTTCATCGTCTTCCACCAATGTTGCGTTGGCCAATTTGGTACAACCATGACAACCGTTGCATTTGTTGCCTCCTTGACATGGCGCAATATTCTTGGAATCATTGCAAATGCAACGCAGCAGAAACTGACCGTGTTTGACCAATCTTGGGTGAAGGCATCCACACCCGCTGTCCCTTCCATTAGGTACCTGCTGTTGAATATTGGGAGTTTCGCGTTCTGCGTCGACGCAAACCTGTCTACTTCCATCTCCCCGAACCTCTCCCTGATCAACTCGAAACACTCGTCCGTCATCACCCAACCTGAGTGGTCCGTTGGTGTCTTCGAACCTGGCAACATTGACAATGATGTTGGATTTGCCATAACGAGCTGCTTCTCGAAGATAGTTTTCCATATCGCACTGATAATTCTTGCTAAATCTGTCGCACATTCTGAATGATTTGTGATCAAATCCCTTGCTCTCATGTTGTCTGATCTCCAAACCACGTGAATCTTTTGTACTTGGTGTTGTTGAAGAGCGAAAAGCAGAGCTTTTAGTTCCTGTTCGACCGGACTTTCCTCCGTTGTTCTTGTTGGGCCCTCCTCTAAAACAACGCCGTCTATCTTGATGATGACGATGTCTTCTTCTTCGACGTATGTTGTTGCGACGACCCAGGTTCGTGACGGTTGGTCGAAGCTTCTTCCATTGAATTTTGTTAGATTTTCTTTTATCCATAACAAATCCCTCACCAACGGTGTTGTTATCTGCGCCCGAATATCCCATCCAAACTCCTTTGGTTTCCCATTGGCTACTACTCTGTATATCTCCTTGAGGTACTCCTTTGCTGGAAGAAAGGCTGTTGAATACGACACGATGCATCCTCCAATCTTCGCTAGCTCTCTTATCGTAACCCTGTTGTTGCTCTTTTCCTTGAGTAGCACGTTCTCTATTTGCTCCAAAATAACTCGAACCTTTTCTTCTGGAATGTATATCTTCATCGTCTCCGTATTGATCACTAGCCCCAGCATCTTGAGTTCCTGCGTCGGCAGGAAGCAACCTTTCTTTGGATCCCTGATCAAGCCTAATTCCTGGAACATCCTGTCTACCTTCTTGATCGCCTCCTCCGCCGCTTGCTTTGTCTTTTCTACGCCAAATAAGTCGTCCAGGTACATGGATAGTGTCATGCCTAATTCTCTTGCCTTGTTCACAAACACCTTCATTATTTTGGTGAATATGTACGGGGCGACACTGTAACCAAATTGCATAACTGTGTACTGCCACACTATTCCCTCGAACACAAATGCAAAATACGGCCAAAACTCTGGTGCAATCTCCACATGAAAGTAGCCCGCACTGAGGTCTGCGCTGTACATCCAAGCCTTTGTTCCAATCTCTAAAATCATTTCCATAATAGTGCGCATGTTCTCCAGCTTGAACTTGTAAGAGTCCATAGTAATGTGTGCATTTAATGGTCTTAGATCCGAAACAAGTCTCCATAACTTGGGCCCCTCCTTGGGAACTAAAAAGTAAGCATGTACAAACTTCGGATTCGCACATCTCTCCACCACCTTCGCCTCGATGTACTCTTGGTAAAGGAACCTTAGCCACTCTGTTTGGTCCTTCGTCAAAGTCATGGGTCGTCCTGGCGGAATTTGAACATCCTTTTTTATTGGCAATCTGAGCCCGTTGACGTACTCCATTACCTTGGTGCTTGCGCCAATTGATTCCCAAGCTGCCGCGTGTTTCTTCAGTGACCCCACCGCCCGCTGTAGTAATGTCTGCGGCTGATAGTCAGATTTTATATGGAGAAACTGACGCCTGGTTGTGTCTCCCTGCTTGTACATCTTTTTCCTTGGTCCAGCATCTGTCGTCCGTGTGTCCGAGTTTACTACAGTAGGAGCACTGGACTCTAACTCTCTTCGGCTCCTCTTCCTCACCACGAAAGGGCCGCTCCCTCCTGTTGTTGTTGTTGTTGTTAATTCCTCCGTTGATCATTGCTGTGTACGAGGCATACTTAGCCCTCTTTCCTTGTATCATTTCTGCGTCTAATGCTAACTCATCCTCCGCGCAGTTTATTCTTTCCATCAAAGTCTTTCCTGAATTCTTTAACGCATCCAACCTCGCAACATCCTTATTGTAAACTTGTGATAAAAAGAATTTTGTCAGTCCATCCTCCACAGTTTTAGCAGTAGCTTCGACGGATTCCTTTAACTTCACATACGCCGGTGAAGACTTGACTGCGGACGGCAGTGCCTCTAGTAAGAACTCGACTTTCCTTGTGTTGGCTGCAGCCTCCTTCCTTTCTAGTAACTCCTTTCTCTTCTCCTTTGTTGGTAATAGTGCCGCCGGCATAACCCTATCCTCCTGCCCCAACCTTCTAGCCTCAGTCACCTCAAACTGTAACGACATAATAGTGTCCGCTTGGGTGTTGTTCTGGTTCAAAATTGTTGTCAAATTCTCCATGTTTTGCTTTTGCATGTTTGATACCAGGTTCCTTAAGCATTCTAACTCAGTAAGGATGGGATTTCTTTGACCTACAACAAACACGTCCCTGTCGTCCTTGCCTTGTAGACCTTGCTGAGCTTTGTCAGGCCTTACCCCTGGCTGAGCTCCGTCATGACCAATGTTGGGTTGCAGAATGTCTTGTGCTTGGTTACGTCTCTCCTCCTGACGCGCATCCTCCAGCTCATTAGGCTGTTGACCTTCTTCGGCGGGGTTTGGTTGTAATCTTTCCTGTTCTTTTTGTAAAGCTTCGTCTCCTGGAGCTAATTCTTGTCTTGGTTCTGCAGGCATGGGTAGCGGTTCTTGTTGTTTTTGAATCAATTCCCACACTCTAGCGATCAATGTAGCTTTCCTGCAGTTGTTGCCTGGAGCTTTTCCTACAGAGTCACTGATGGCCTTGCGTAGTTGTGGAACTGAAAGTTCCTCTAGCGCGTCGATGGATGGGTAGTTCTCGATGTTCATAGCTTGCATAGTGCTTGTACTTGAAGTAGTGTTTGTTTTTGTTTGTTTTTCAACGTGATAAATTAAAACTTTTACACTTCAATAAAAGTACCTCAACGTGTTAAAAACATTCAATTTACTAATATTTCAACAATAACTTCAATATTCTAACTCCGCTTTGTTCCTTAAAAAACTTTCGTATTTTACAATACTACAATTCTATAATTGTTAAATATATTTTTAATGTTGGCTCTCTTGGTTGTCCTTTTTGGTTGCCTCTTTGACTAGGTTCTTCCATTGGCCTTGCTTCATATTACCCATTTTACATAGCATACAATTTATTGAACAGAAATTCAAAATAGCACTATTGTCATTTTCAGTATTCCTTGACGTTACAAACGTTATGTAAATAAAATTAGATTGATTCTATTCCGCTTCTAAAAATATTGTTCTCCGCTCGATATTTGATTGTTCAATTTACGGATCGTTTTGCGGTGCGTTTTGCAAAACGTTTTGCACCTATTGATTTGAAACCAAACTTGTACTCTATGGTCAAGCTAACAAAAACAAAGACAGGGATATTTTTTGTGAATGGCGCACCCATCTCTGAAGAGTGAAGGCAACAGATAATTCTCCTTCACAAAAATGGAACAAGCAGCACCAACATAGCACAAACTACAGGTATTTCAATAAATACCATCAAGAAGTATATATACAACCACATCAATGATATTGATAGAAGGCAACAAGGTCAACCACCCAACCAATCTAGAACAAACAATCCCGCCTTAATATCTGTTATTGAGATATTAACTTTGGACAATCCGTTACAGAAATTAAAAACAATCGAAAAAATTCTTCTTAATGAATTTAACATTGACATTTCAACTTCTTCCATTAGTAAAATAAGAACTCAAGCATTAGATTTTAAATATAAAAAAATTTCACACATTGCGAAGAAAAGATTAACAAAAGAAGTGCAAGATTTGCGAGAAAGGTGGAGGGAAACTGTTTTTGACTTTGAAGTTAAGAACTTTGTGTATATTGATGAGTGCCATTTTGATTTTCGTAGTTTTAATCAACGTTATGGACACTTTAAAATAGGTCAGCCAGCAGAGTACCCTGCTGGTAATGTTACACGAAGCTCATTTTCATTAATAATGGCCCAAAATTCAGAAGGTGTTATCCATTATTACCTGCGAGAAACTACCAATGGTAATGGAATGAAAAAAGAGGACTTTCTCTGGTTTTTACAAGGGTTAAAGAGAAAGTTGTCGCCTGACGCAATTCTGATTATGGACAATGCCAAAATTCATCACTCTGATTTTTGTATTAATTATTTACATAACAATACCATCCCACACCTATTTCTACCACCTTACTCCCCAGATTATAATCCAATTGAACTTTCTTTTTCCAATATAAAATACTTCATCCAAGACTATGATATTGATGAAAAGAGTGAAGATTCATTGCTTGATGCTATTCATGAGGCAATTCAATCAATAGACAGAGATACGTTCACTCAAAATACAGGGTCTATGCATAATTACTCTAAGCTGACTTGACCATATATAGAATATTCCCGCACTCTAAGTATTTTTAGAAACTCTAAGATCAAAAAAGGAAATTTAAGAACAACAGTTTAATATCTTCTTTGGCCTCTTTTTCTTTTTGCCTTTACTCTTATCCCTTGAATCATCATCCGGCAGGGCATTGTCATGTACAAACTCATCAACATMTGCATCTTGCTCATGAACTCCATAAGATGAAAAGTTTGTAATTCGTCGACTACGTCGCGGGCCCTCCAATTGATGTTGATTCTCAGATATCATGGCAATCATCCTTGACTCTGATATCCTGACAGTTTCTGGTGTTGTACCATTATCCCTCTTTTTCTTTTGAGGTTGTACTTCTGGTGGTGACATTACTTGGCATGCTTTTGATGGAGACTCTGAAGGCAATTCTAAATCAGACTTTGAAGCTCTTGTTGTTTCTGGGGTCTGATGTGATGGAGAGGCTCCACCAGGCATTGGACTTGAGCTGTGTGATGTCGATGGTGTTCGAGGAGGCGTAAAAGTTGAATTGCGCGAATTATTCACTGGCGATGACATGTAGTCATAACTATCTGCACCCCCAATGGTAATGTCATTTTCCTCAAAATATGTAGTGAAGTTCAATTCCCTTTCCTCTTCTGTGTATGGACCAACATATGAATTCACTTGTGAATTTACGCTTGTGGAGTACAGAGAGTCTAGCGTTATGCTGGAGTCATTGTTCAAAACGGAGTTTGGTTTGGTTGAGTCAACCTGTAGACTTTTAATCCAATCAAACATAGCGACAAGACCTTTTTCATTTTGAGGAAGTGCATGGATGTCGTGAAGGGTATCAGGTGCTCTGCCATCATTGTGGTATCTTTTACCCCTTCTTGACTTCGCTTCAGCCCTCCTTTTTGGTGCACTCCTGTCTTTGTAGGAAGTTCTTATTTGAGAGTCACATGCAAAAAAGTACCCATAGAAGAGACGGTCCTCTTCAAACATGTTCGCTAAGCTCAAGTTGGATGTTGACGTTTAAGATTCTTCTATATTGGTTATTGATGGACTCAGCAGTGTTAGTGTCATCTGGAAGTTYGTTGAATTTGTTATTTTCGGAGCACCCCCTAACTAACATTTTTATATGGAGCCCGTCAGCATCAGTTTCCCACCACTTTGTCCAAGGTTTAATACCAGGATACATTGAAGATAGAAGCTTGAAAAAATATAAAAAGGTAAATTTTATTTAAATACATAAAGGTTGGGGTTAGGGTTTCCTGTTACACTACTCCTGTGAAGGCAAACAATGTGTAAAGAAAACCTCTTGGAGAGGGATATGTGGTGCATTGATGCGAAGCATCAATGTAGTTGGACCACCGGAATATATTCTGGACATTGATGCGCAGCATCAATGCGTTTGTTCTAGAGGTGGGGAGGGTGGTTGAGAAATATCGTCTGGTGTGGAATGGTCATCGAGGATTGGTTGGTTTGGTTTGATGATAGAAGGGGGTTTGAAGGGTGGGTTGTTGACGTCAGGTAGGAAGGCGAAACGGGTAAGGGATTGTTGTACTTTGGCGGATTTCGCCTTCGCATTCGACTTTGCCTTGGATCTTTTGGTGGGGGATGCAATGGAGTGTTTCAGAGGGTCTGAACTACGAGTGGGGTTTTTAGGTGTGTTGGAGGTTGTTGTAGGTTGAAAGTAAGTATGAAAGTCAACGGAGTTGACAGGATCGGTAGAGGGGATCGGTTGTGGTGGTTCTTCATAGAACATGTCATCGTCTTCGTCCGAAAAGTGAGTGTCTTGGGCTGGTGTTGTACGTGCAAGTAGGACTTCCATGCTGCTCATCAGGGACCTCATCATGTCGTTGGAGTCAGACACCTTGGTTTTGATCACTGAAAGTGATTCTTCAACCGCAGAGAGCCTTTTCTCGAAATCGGCAATGGACTTCTCAATATGCTCAATTCTGGTCAGTATCTCATCATCATCCATCGACTTGAAGGACTTTTGTTCC
>JAOPGA020000876.1:0-48498 GCA_026419775.2 Acrasis kona
CACCAAACAGCCCTCATCTGATATGTTATTTTCTTCATTGTTAACCTTGCTCGTTTGGTATTCTGAATGGGTAGTTTGAGTGGTGCAACACTAAAACTACACGTGTCATTACTTGTTGTGTTCAAAAGCTACAATTCATACCTCGACATGCTCAAAATATTCGTTGAAAGTTTGGCAATAGTGCAGCATCTTCAACAAAGCTTACAAAATATTATTGAATCACAACCCCACAACTTTTGGAGAGCTTGTAGGACTGTATCACAAACCAATGGTATGTTTCATCATAAATGCACCAATATTTATAGGGCAATGGGTAAAAACCAAATTCACGCCAACCACGTCGAAACTACAATGAATGACGAACGACAATGAGTGACGAATGACGAACGACGATGAGTGACGAGCGACGAGTGATGATGTAAGGACAATTTAAACCAAAGTATACAAACATCAAATCATACAAAACCATTACATACACTTTCTTGTTATTGTGCATCATCAATCACACACAGTCAAGTCTTATAAGAGTAGGGAAATCGACAGTATTTTATTGATGAAATGTATATATTTGAATAAGTTTGCAATAAACAACAGTGATACATTTAATGTTTATTTATTAGTTCTATTTTTTTTAATTCTTTGTGCTTTTCTAACTTGTTTGTTTGCCACCTTCCCATCGTATATTGGAACAGACATCCCTGTTATTAAATCCTCACAAGTTAACGGTATTGACATCCATTTGAACGCACTTTTGTATCGACTTCCACTGTTTTGGTGTAGATAGACAAATCGTACTGGGAATTTAACCTTTACCATCCAATTGTTCTTGATACAGATGCGATAGTTAAGGTTGTTCCCAAATAGTGCTTTAAACTGTTCTTCGTCAACTTGGTAGTACGTTTCTGGCACACTACAAGCAGGGTTTCTTGGTGGATAGTAGCGCGAGCAAGAATCATCATTAAAAATGTTGTCGTACATAACCCTGCTGATAGGGAATTCTGAGGCAGTGCTGGCTGGGATTTCTTGCTTCACATGCTTACGGAACATTTGTAATGCAGTTCGGAGTACAAACAATTTGTTTTCGTCAGCTTCAGGGAGTTGTTGTTCGTTGTCTTGGATCCGGAAGATATCCTCGTATAAGTGTGGCACCTGTACGTCTAGTTTTGATATTTCTTCACCAATCTTGGCTAATACTGGGTCAGGAATGTTTGCTTGAATGGCTGTTTGTCTGGTGTATTGTGTCGTTCATCATGCGGGGCAGCAATCTTTTTATTGTAACATATAACCAATGGCCCATTTTAATTACTCTTGGTACCACTGGAGTTAGAAAGGTAGCGGTGTCATTGTTTTCTATGTGTTAATCAAACAACCCATCCTTGACTTCATAGCTGATGCTATAACAAAGCTTCTTGATATGAGTGAATTAGGCTCAGAGACAGCGTGCAAGGCCCTTAGTGATATTTTGTTTAGCTGCTCTGGTCAACAGCTTGATCATGTTATTAATGACTGCAAACTATTCCAGAGATCGGCAATCATACTGTCTGAACACAAAAATTCATCCTTGTGCTTCGCCATATCGAACATTGTACTGGACCATCATGTATATATTCAAAACATAATAGAAAGTGGCATCATAGATGTGCTTTATGAGCTGTTTGACGACGATGCCAGAAGGTGTGCCATTATTACAATGTGTATTATAATTTCGTACAGTAACCATGGGCAAGTACTATATTTAGTTGATTCTGGTTGTATTGAGTCCCTTTGTAGGTTTTTGTTTGACGACTTTGATTGCATTTTAGAGGCACTTGATTGTATCTTGTCAAGTGGTGACAAGATACAAAAATTAACAAACTCTGGAAACCCATATTTGAATGAAGTCGAAGCCTTTGGCAGGCACAAGATGGAGATCTTATGTAGAACAAAACCAAAGGCTTCAGATATAATCAATAAATATTTTTCATAATATTACATTTATATTTCTTCTATTAGTGTCGTTTGGATTTTGTCTTTCTTCACATTAAAGTTTTCAAGCTCTTTCTTCATCTTCAGTTCCTCATTCTTACACTCTTCAAGCTTTAATTTTGCAAGTAGATAACCATCCGGTATGTCTCTATTCCAGGATATGAAAAATACCATCCGGCGCTCCAAGTGTTTAGCTTGTTTACGTGCATCGGTGGTAACTTGGTTAGATTTTGAAACAATTTCAAACATCGTTTGAAGATCCAGAAGAATGTGATAAATGTTCTCGTGACATGAAAAGATCATGATCAAGTCATCAACCAAGTTACTAAAATAAGAACTACAATCTCCACATCTCCACGTATCAAACACTTGTTCAGCATAGTGATAAACATTTTTGTTGTTACTTACAGTGGAGCATATTGAGCCTAACAGATGGAAAGCTTCAGAGACGTTCTCTTTTGAAAAGATATCGCCATTGAAAAAGCGGAGTATGTGTGCGTATGCAAAAGACAAGTCAAGAATAAAATTTATAATATAAGGAGATACTTTGGGACACAAAGTGCTTAGGGGTGGAATGTTATTGAGTTTTGGTACAAAATTAGAAGATGACAAATCCAACCACAATGGCTTCCAACTAGATAACCAGGTTGACATTCTTCCATCATTCAACGATTTTTCAAAGTCTTTACGAATCTGTTCCGGTAGATGATTCAAATCAATTTCCCCCCCTCTAGATCTATCCCCTGTAATTGATCATAAAAATCATCCTCTAAATCATCCTCTTGTTCCTCGTGCCACTTTTTCAAAATCTCAAGTGTTTTAGCCCTCACTTCAGGTGTTACGTGTTTAAAGTCGCGTAAATGTAATAGTTCGCTAACATTCTGTTTTTCGAATTCATCAGTGCACCGATCGCTATGCCCATTTTAAAAATATAGTTAGGAGGTTAATCACGAGGGGAACAAGTAATAAATCACTAACTTGTATGATGGATATGTTTTACAATATTAGACTTGCTATATTTTGTGTTACAACATGTGTTTTACGCGAATATTATGATCTATTGACTATATATGAATTCTACAATTTTTAGCACGTCATCTACTATACATTTTTATCCATTCAGTAATGTTCGATAAATCTCGAATGATCCCCGCCTCTGTATAAAAAGCTATTGTATAATGTGCATACATCCAATCTTCTAGAAACAAAACCATGTGTCAAGAGACCATCTTAGACGATACTGACATTGATATGCCACAAGTTGTTAGCCCCTTCTGCGAGCAACTGACTGGTCTTTTTTCAATAAACAGGGATCTAGCCTGCCGTCAACAGATGTTGATGAGTTACCATACACCAAAATTAAAACTGGAAATGATCAAAGTCGCGAACGAATCAAGACACAATCTTGCACCACAATGGTGCTTCAAGTTGAACATCTGGAGAGCGAGGAAAACTACTATGATTAATCATTTCCGGCTTGATTGACCGTCATTGCTGCCAAAAACTAAAAGAACGCCCACCGAGGGGCTCGAACCCTCGACCACAAGATTAAGAGTCTTGCGCTCTACCGAATGCTCTCTTCTGAGCTAGACGGGCCATGGTTACAGCATTTCCATATTAAAAGATAATAAGGAAAGTAGTTTATAAAAATATTAATAGTAGTTGTAAAGATGTCAACCTTGTAAACCGTTATACAAATTTCATACATATGTATTTGCCATCGAGTACGGATGTCAACTCGACTTCGTCAAGCAGAATTTATAATGGGAGAAGCTCTGCTAACTCAACTTTTAACACTTCAAAGTCATCAAACTCGAAATTAAATACAACACGAGCACCACTCCCAATGCCTCCCATGAGGCAAATCATACAAGTAAACGATAAAATAAAATACAACTATTATGTGAAATCTAAACAGGAGCAAGAGATTGAGAAACAAAATAGATTAAATAGATTAATTGAGGTAACCTCACCAAGGTCTCTCAAGGTAATGATCGAAAAGGAGCCTAGTTTATTGGATGAACTAGCGTATTCGACAAAACAAAAAAGAAACCCAACTCCCACTCTACCTATGCGGTCCCTAAACAACAGCATTTCTGCAGATAGGTTTCATATCAGTAAAAATACAACCCTAACAAGTAGAAATCAAAAGTATAACTTAAGCTCTCTTTTAACCAGTCGGAGTGGCAAAGAACCATCAACATTAATGAACTCTCCGCCAAAAAAAAATACTTCAGAGCACCAATCCATCATTGATTGGTTGAGAATAGTGGGAGTTACATTTTCGAGCGACGAAGACAACACGATTATTCAAGAGTTGAGAAACGGAGCCAAACTATCAGAAATAGTAGAGAAGTTAGAGAATACACCAATAAGGGGAGTTGAAAAGAAGCCCATCCGCAACGCGGCAATTATTAACAATTTGAATAAAGTACTTGAGGTTCTACGTAAAAGAAAAAATATGAACGCAAGGTATCTATGGAGTAACAAGCAGATAATGGATGGGGATTCTCAAATTATATGGGGTCTTTTGCAAGATATACAGCAAGAATATTCAAATCGAATCTTTACAGTTAAGAAAAGAACGGCACCAAGAGTATAAGCACATTCGGTATTTTGCCGAATATCGTCAGGTCGTTAATAGCAAATAATATCATGGGCCGAACAGATGTATTCGTACTTTGAGGTATGAATGTGAGGATAAAGTCCAAATCGGAACACTATCAATGCAACGTACACGATAAGTAAAAAGAAAATTCTGAGAAACGTATTTATTCTGCTTTATTCTCTTCTTCTGAATCTAGATGGCATTCGATAGGTGTAACAGCTCTTGTCGGTGTGATTACAGACGATTTTTGTTGTTGAAAGAAGAATAACACAACAAACAGCATGCTTCCTACAAATACCAAAACAATTGAACACTTTTTTAATAATGAACGGTCACCGTCTCTTCCTTGTACTATACATACTCCTTCTTTTTCTCCTAAACGTTTCCTGCACTGAGTCTGTATGTTCAACTTTTTAAAGATAAACTGCTGTATTGTGTCAAACGAATCCTTTTTTTGACATTTCTTATTGAGTGCAAGAGTTTTTTGGTCACAAATGTATTGTCTGTAAAATGAGTCGCAATATTCACTCTGCTTGTTGATGTACCAGCTCCTGTTTACACTGAGGTAATTGCTCTCAACGATGTCTATTTTCGATTTATCACAATGATGCTCATAACAACACAACCAATTGTCGATCTTGCTTACTAATATACAATCCGAATCTGAGGAGCAACTTTTTTCAGGTTGCGAATACACAGAGTCCTCATCCCATGAGTTAGATACTTCGTCATAGGTCTGACATCGCATCGGCGTCGAATTTATGTTTGTTAAGCATCCACTTAGGGCACATTCGTAAAAACTTTTAATCTTCTCCGCCTTTTCCTCCCTGCATAGTGCTGGATTCGGTGGTGGTAGTGTCCCAGAGACAAATTGCGATATTGAGCAAAGTGTTATAATAATGCATAATGTCATCATGTCACCCATCTTTGTTACAATATTTTAAAATCTCTTCGACTGTTGCTCTTTACATACCGTACAAAATATGACCTCCTTTTGTTATAAAATTGACCAGTATTTATTGTGACGTTACTACAATCAAAAAATATTACGGTACATTTTAATAGTATACCCCCATAGGTCGAGTTTGAAGTGATGCACCTCTCCAAACATACTGATCCCTATCTGGACTCGACACAACTTTAACAACTCCCTTCATTTCATCCGGCACGATGCTCGCCACCTCCTTATGCAGACGATCTGCAAATCCAAACAACATTGATCCTCCCCCTGACGTCACCACGTTACTCACCAGTAGTGGCCATTCATCTTCGGGCATTTTCTACAAAGTCAGTCAGTACATCAAAACTAAATTCTCACCTCCAGACAAGAACGTATCGCTGTAGGAATATCTATTCTTTCGTGCAATTTATTTTCTTTTAATTTTAAGAGTCCAGAATTAAACATCCACTCTGGACCCCTTATACAATCGATAGGTCTTATTCTAAAATCTTGGTCATCTAGTCTAAGTTCATGAGGATCCATGTGTTTGTACTTTTCAGCTTGTTGCTTATAATCAAAAGCTACTCTAAACAATTGTTGCAACAACTTTGTTTGAGTGGATAGTTTTTTACAATGTAATTCATCTGCAAAATAAGAAGGACCTATACTGCTCGTTATCCTAGATCTTGACATAATTTCGCCATTCATGACGGCCACAATGGTGGTCAAGTAGCCGCCAACATGAACAAAGAGTCCGGTTTCAATTTTTGAACCTTGAATGGCCATGTCCACTTTATTAACAAGAATATGCTGTGAATCATCAAAGGAATATGCACGAAAAAAGTAAGGGTCTTTGGTAAATTCACCAATTACTAAACCTGTTTCTACACGATACCCATTTAGTTGTTGCTCCATTACTTCAATACAATTTGGAGACACCATGATGGATTTGAAGGGATCGGTAACACGTTTGATTGGTTTATTGTTCATATAATGATGAGCATCTTCGCCCAATACGAAACTCTCACAATGTGAACCTGCGTGCCCTACAAAGGGTGTAGATTTGAACACACTACTACGGGTATATCTAGGATTTAAGTAACCATTTAGGTCGTAACAAATCTTGTTGTTTCCAATAACAAATATGGGAAATCTTCTTCTATTTTCATCACTATAGAGAGAACGAAACAAGTGATAGCCGTTGGTGATGCCATCCAGCGGAAAAGAATGTTGTAGACAAAATGCATCCCAAACACTAGATTCTAGTGCAAAGTAATTCCATCTTCTACAAACAAGAGAACAAGGGTTGACCACGGTCAAAAAATCCAAAAATCCAAAAATATTTAATAAAATTTCGTTTGGAAGCATTTCAATGTGATTTTCATCAAGATCTGGTATGGATTGACTGTGGTTGACTTGAATGTTCAATGCTTGCAAATATACTCTTGTCGAATTGACCAAATCACCACTATTCTCTAGGCGGTCTGAATTTGAGTAGAGAACGGAGGTTAAATGTAGCGGCTGAGAGATTTGGTAGGGTAGGATGCTACCGCTCTTTGAAACTCTTCTAAACATGATTTCGCATCGAATAATGTACTTTGTTCCTTTCGTAATTTTTAATCCTTCGTGAAGTACGTCATGATTGAATATTAACACTCCGCCCTTGGTTGGGACTATAGGATGGGGGTAAGACAATTCAAGTTCACCTGAATACGGCAGCACACCATCGGTTGGTCTATTGTAAAAAACAGTGTTACCACCTTCGTAATTGTCATTCAAGTAAATGATCATTGTGAAGATGCTTCGCTCATCGTCGCTCTTCACGAAGCAATTATCCATGTGTGGCGAGAATTTCTCACCGGGATTGTACCGGGTGAATTTGATAACTTCGTTGATGCCCGTTGGTACCCAAATACCCTCAGTGGCAACTCCAAAAGGTTTAACTGAACTGTGTTGAAAGTCGAAAGTGTTGGATAAGTGCTTTTGGAATGTTTTCTTGTATAGTTCCTCAGCCAGCGCGAAACTCCTAACAAGCACTCTATCATTGTTACGGTACTCCTAAAAACGAGGTTAAAGTCTTTTCTAAAGTAACTTTTACTTGTGGGTATTCTTTTTCGAGCGACTCGTAACCTAGTTCCTCAGTGCTTTTGATATAGTAATCACACTCGTCTGCTTTCAAAACATTTTTGAAGTGATAACATCTCGCTGATTTGAATTTCACCTTTTCCACGTCCTGCTTATTGTTTTCATGATGCTCAGATAGCCATGGACTCAAATAGTGGAAAGTGTACGTTGCTGGCATGGTGGTTTGTAGTAGTTTTCGCGGTTTGTTGTAGTTTTTGATGGAACTACTTCGAACTTCGATTTCGAAAATGAACAAGATTTTGGTATTGTTACAACTTCACCACCTATCAAAACTAACAATTGTAAAATAAGATGAAAATAGTTTTATTTGATCCACTAGTGTGATTGATTTAGAGGAGAACAAGATATACAAAAGTCTTAAAAGGGACGAATGGATTGCTGCTGACCTTGGATACAGAGGCCTCCAAAATGACTATCGTAGAGTTGCATTCCCATATCCAGATAACGAAGACAAAGTGAAGCTTGATGATAAACAAATACAATTTAATAAGGAATTCAAGCGAATCAGAACTGTTGTGGAGAACGTCATCTGCTATATTAAAATGTGGAAGGTTTGCAAATATACGTACAGAGCATTTAATGTTGACTTGGACAAGGCGCAGGAGGAGCACCATAGGGTGTGGGTTGTCGCTGCTGGGCTTGTTAATAAATTCATCATGCCATGCAGGCAAATCTAGGGAATAAATGTTATTTTGATGTTTTCAACATATTATCAGAATCCAATATTTTTGTGTCCTCGGCTTTCTCGGCACTCTCAACAATTTCCGCAGTTCTCCGCAGTTTTCGAGAAATCCCCAAGGTTTTTTGGTTGCCTTGAAGAATTTTTGAGTTTACTAAAAGTTTCAAGAGATTTTCTTTGATTTCTGACGTTTTTGATGACGATTTGACATCAAAAACAGCAAACACGAAACACCTCCACTAATATCTTGTTCTCCTCTAAATCAATCACATTCTTATCATTTAGAGATCCATTGTATGATGGACTAACATAATAGATAAAGCCTGTTGGGGAGCATACTATCATTTTTGTAAATGTATGCCTTGCCTTCTTTCCGGAATAGAGCAGCTTATCAAGAATACGTCTTAACGGCCTCATTACATACTGCTCCGTACCATCTAGTACAATAGTAATCAGAGCTTTTCTTAAAACTGCTGCGTTGCCTTTTCTTGTTTTGTAATCTGGAAGGTATATTTTAGGATTGAAATACTTGAATAATACATTGAGTGTTGCTTGGTTATACTTGTGGATTGTAGATTTAGAGAGACCACTCATCCATGCAATCAAATCTAGAATTATATACTGTCGCATCCACAACAGGAAAATAAGAAGTTGATCACTTTCAGAGAGTTCACGCTTCTGCTTCCCAGTTTGTTTGATCTTGGTCTCGCCAGTTTCAATGCTAGTTGCTTTTAGTTCCTCTTGTACTTCCTTCAAAAGTTCATTAAATTGACCTGTGGTTAGCCCAACAAGTGACATAAAAAGAGCGGCTCTGACAAAAAGATTCCAAATTAAATCATGAACTAAATTTGTGAGATTAAAAAAAATGTATTTTGAACGACAATCCTATTTCCTCTGCGAAGCTGCACTGGTAATCTCATCATCGGAACTTTCATTCTCACATCCCTTCACCTCCTTCATAAACTCCTTCCACTCTGATGACTTCATGAGTTTTAGATGGGACCACATACAATTCAAGCAGCAGAACTTTTTATGGTGAGGTTTTGGGCAATCTCTTGGTCCAACTGAGTAGTACCCTGTAGCATGGGCTTCACACTTTGATGCTTCACAAGTATTGTCATCGTCTGCCTGGACCGCATCGTACTGCTGCTTCGATTCTTGATCTAGGCTAGCAAGGTGCGCGGCTAATTTCTTCTTCATACTCTTATCAATAATATGGGAGATACGACACACCTTCAACGTCTTCTCTCCAATGCAAAGCATCACATTTTCTTTGTTGTTGAAAGGCTTTGTTGGATTACAAAGTGGTGGTGCTTTCTTCTTATCGCTTGATGGAAATAGGGTTTTGTCGTTCAAAATACACGTGATTGGCTTACCAACTTTCTTTGTTTTGGACTTGTAGGGATTCTCTTGGTATCCCTTCTTATTAAGTGGCGACTCTACCTCAACATCAGTTTCGTCATCGTCACTTGGCACAGATGTGATGGTCTTCCTCTTCTTATGGAAATTTGCAGTTGGCTCAATACTAGCGGATTGTAAAATAGCCTCCTTTGCATTTGGAGAGTAGCTCCCTAACTGAAAGACCAGTTCATAATCATCCAAGCATAATTTAGTATGAGAGTATGCCTCTCTCTCAGTTATCATTTCTTGACATAGCACACACTTCTCTGTCTTGTATTCTCCTGCGAACTTCCTCTTCTTCCTCTCTAACTCCTTTCCTGCGTCCTCATACACTTGTTTGCTTGCTTGTAGATCAACTTGCTCACTATCGTTGTCTGGCTGGGACATGATTGCGTTTTTCTTGGTTTTTCAAAAAATTGAAGTTTTAATTGTTCCTGAATTGTTCTTGGTTGTTCTAAAAATTCTAGCAAACACCAGAAATTACGGATGGATGTTTGAAGAACTTCAAAAAACTGCGGAAAACATCGGAGAACTTCAAAAAGTTGCGGAAAACTTAAAAGAACATAAAAAACCAGAAAACAGTAAACACGAAACGCCTCCACTAAATTGTTTTTTTATTTATTGCAGCGATTTATGCAGATATCGTGGGGCGAAAAATCTGCTCTCCTTTTTACATCGTATCATTTCCTCTTATATTACATGTCTCACTCTCAAAAGTGATTATGCACAACTTAGTTATTCTCTCTTAATTTCTTTACTTCGTCATGCTCCTTGTGCGATATACAACGTCAAACTCAAGTACTCAGATCATTAATTGTAATTTTATGAATCAGATTCCCTAGCAACATTGCCGCTCTTTTCTGAACAGGTTCACATTAGCAAAATGATTTTATAAACTATGAACGAATGTCTTCCTAAGGTCACGGTGTGTTCCACTTGTTTGGTTGACTTTCTTGAGATCTCGATGGCAATAGCGGTGTAGCACAGGATTGCTCAGGTCCATTTCTTCCACCCAGAAAAGAAGATATATTGGCAACAATGTTTACCTGTGCTAGAGCAACCCTAAGTAACCCTAACAAGTGAGGTATTCAAACAAAAGATTGCAAGTATAGTCAACCTAATTTCACCAAATGAACCAAAAACATTAACCGCCGAAACAGTGTAAGCAGAGTCTAAGGGGTTAAGCTTAAGGATGATATTTGTACTTATCTCAACCTTAGGTAGCTGCCCGATACGATCGGCATCCCTACAAGAAAATGAGATAGTGCCCTTATAATTGAGGGTCCCATTTAGAGGCAATAAGAGGCTTGTCTGCATCAAAGAAAACGAACATGTAATATTCAAACAGCAGCAAGCAAGCGTGCTAGGGACCACAGCACAACAGCTCTTCTCCAGAAAATCAATTCGCAATGCGAATCCTGAAATTGTTTGATCTCAAAAACAAAGGTAGTGTAACTTTTCCATATTAGCGCATACTAATACAAAAAATAGAATACCTCCTGCAAACACTAATCTTTGAACAAGTTTTTGAGGTGTGCGAACCAAGGTTCCTACTGCAGTAAGATTTTATACATTGATGATAATTATATTTTTTTACAGAGTAATCATATCATCCAATTATCGCTGCCTTTACATGTTGATTTGAAGAGCGACGCGCTCAATTTGGCATCTGTGATTAAATCATGAAGAAGGAATCTGGTTCTGGGATCCGTAGAAAATGTTACACATCTTTGATCTATAAGTTAAGTGACTAGAAGAAAAAGAATGCGACACTAAAAGAAGCCTAGACAAGACAGCAATCAACGTTTGATCCTCGATAGTAAAAAGAGAAGCAAGAATGGCAGTATTAGAAGTGACAAGAGCGGTAACATAAGTGACGAAAAGAGTGGCAAGAAAAGAAGTAGCAAGAATGATCTTAGACTGGTGGTCAAAGAGATGAGGGCAGGTGTGGCAAGAAAAGCAGTAGAAAGTGGCAGCAAGGTGGTACAAAATAGGCCATTAAAGGGCTATAATGTGCTTGAGCCATTTTAGAGATCCACAGCTCCAAAATGACTTTGTGCGAAAATCGTTCAATAAACTGCCATTTTGTTTAATCCTGTATTGTACTTTTTAGTGCTATCCGGGGTGCTAAAAGTCGGACCGAAAATGGAGTAAAAAAGTTTTAGGGTAATTTGATCAAAAAACAAAAAAAAGTCGGTTAGTTTCCCACCAACCACCCAAGAACAAGAGAGGTGTAAGATTGATTTTTGGATTCATTTACTTAAGACCCACCCACCACCCATGACCAAGAAGTAGAAGAGTGTCTTTACCACACACTACCCCACCAACCACCATACAAGATCTGGAACATGGTAATTGAAGTATAAGATCAGTCCGATCCAAATGCATATGCAAAGCGAACAAAGAGTGTTAAAATAATTTTGAGATCACAAGGACCAATTACTGCCATCTGATACATAGAAGACTCTGGAATTTGATATAACAGTAGGGAGAGAGCTAGTCATAGAAGATAACAAGCGAGGGATTACCAATACAAGGTGAAAAAGGACGCTGGAGAGTGGTATCGATGTATATGTAGATCTCTGAAGATTGATGATAAGAACTCTGTAAATTGGTGATGTAAGAGTAATTGGGGATGGGATGGGCGGGATATCATGGTTTGGTTGTGTGTAGTTAAAAATAAACGCCATCTTCATTCGATAAGTGATAAAACAATATCACGTTGACTTATTATTTCTGTGAATTACTTATTGATTGGAAATGAATGGAATTTTCTATTGAAATCTGAAGACGATTATTCCAATGGAATTATTCCAATGATATTACAAAATCAAATTTATTCTTCCTCCACTTGGTTGTAGTCTTGCTCCTCTTCGTCTTGGTCATATTGATCATCTTGATAATTATCTTGATGTTGCTCTGTGATGTTTTCAGACTGGGATGGCTGTATTTGCTGGTTAGCTTTAATGTTGTCATAGATGGCCGTTGATCTTTTCAATTTCTTATCCAACTTTTTTCCTTCGCCACGTTCCATCTCCCACAAGCTCTGGTTGAGCTGCATCAATTTGTTCCACTAGTCTCTTCGTCATCAACTTCATCTTTGACCCTTTGCTTTCGGATTTTGTCAGTCGTGCTTTCTATCACCTCATCCACAAGTGCCAGACTACTCCTTGATACTGGGATGTTGTGGCGAACAAGCATGGCACCAAACTGTGCGTACAGTACTTTCATTTGAATCTTGATGGCTCCTCTAGATACAAAGTAAGGGTCTTTCAACTCCTCAATGGTTTTGGCAACATCTTCAGCGATTTTCGTCTTGACCACCCCTTCATCAACTTTTGGCTCTGTCATCTTATCTTTCATATCGCTTGCTCCAACTCCACACAGACGCTCCAACTCAATTAATCGAAGCTTAATTTGGGTAACCTTTCTTGTGTTGTGTGGCCTTCTTTGGATTTTTCTTTGTGTTTGTGTTCGTTGTCATGTTTGTTGTATGTACCATTCTCATCGTGCCTCCTCTGCTCCTCATGTTGCACAATTCCAAAGTCCTTGTTGAATGTTTTGTTGCTCTGGAACTTCTGCACTGGCTGCTTTCCAGCAATGATCTTGTTAAGGGTGTCGCCTTCACATTTCCTTTCTCTTTTTTGCGGGCTCTAAAGTTGACTGTGGTGGGGATTGAAGAGAAGTTGAAGACTGGGTGACAAGTGGTGTTGGTTGAATGACTTGAGTAGTTGGAGCGGTAAGTGGAGTAGCCGTAATACGGATCACTTGAGGAACAGGAGGTGCTGATGTCTAGATTAATTGAGTAAAAAAGTCTTTAAAGTGAATTGCATTACATTGTTTGTAGTTTGTTGATGTGAAGGATCCTGAATTTAAAGTGTTCATACCGGAGGTTGTTGTGTGTTTAGCTGTAACGTCATCCTGCTTATTCCTGGTATTTGTATTCCATTCGCTCTTTCCTTGAACGATTGTGCAAGATTGTCTCTGTTCTGTGTATTGGTGTTCTTGTTTGGAGTTTTGGGACCTAGTGCGTCCTTAACTTCAAGATAAAAATACACTGGTCAACTTCAATAGCACCTGTCAACGCTCAGGCATACGATCACATGAAGATAATAAGAGCTACTGCTAAAGACACTGAATATGCATACAAGGGTAAAATTTATAAACAATATATAAAAGAATATAAAATAGACACTTTGAATGTAAAGTGTGTAAACCCTACTAGTCCACCAAATAATCTAAATTTGTTATCAAAAAAAGAAAAATACAGCGTCCCTACAGATACTAAGAATGTTTCGATAACCAGTAACGAAGATAACAGAGCAGCAGAGTCGTTCTGGAGGCTTATACAATCTAACAAATCCGTCATGGATAACGAAAGAGATAATGAAAGGCAACAGTCCAAGCAAAAAGCTACTCAAAAACGAAAAAGATCTATTTATATGTCAGATTCCGAGAGCGAAACCGATCCAGTTGAATCAAGAGCGAAAAGAGGTAGACCACCGAAGGGAAAAGTACAGATTTCAGATAGAAATATAAAGTATCCATTACAAGTTAGCTCATTTATGACGCTACTTGATCCTGGACGAATAGAACATAAAAGACCAGGATTTTGCAACAAGAGATACATTTACCCTATTGGATATAAATGTAGCAGAATCTATACTTCCTACATTAATCCAGAAACTAAAACTCCATACACTTGTCAAATATTTGATTCTAAAGATGGTCCATTATTCAGAGTGACTGCTGAAGATGATCCAACGAACCATCATGAGGCCAACAATCCCACAAAATGCTGGTTGAGCGTTATAAAGAAAGCTAAAAAAAACAGACCTTCATTATCTGTCTCAGGTCCAGAATACTTTGGATTGACCAATGAAGTCGTCAACAGCATCATTAGCAGTCTAGAAGGAGCTGATAAATGTATAACTTTTCAATCTGAAAGAGACAACCTAAATACCTCTCCATCACAACCAGTCAAAAAGTCCATAGATCAACTTGCGGACAAATTTGAAACCAAAGACAAGAAGGTTGGTCACACTTTGCGTCCATACCCACTAACATTTGATAGTTGGCAGAGTTAAGAAGAATGTGGGAATTACCAATTGTATATCACTCCATCAGCACATTACGTCCATCGATGAGATTACCAACATTTAGTTGCGAAGATTTTGAGTCAGCTCTCATCAATCCACAACAACATTCACAGCTATTGATGGAGTTACATTCCAAACTCTTCAACAATCAACATTTAAATTCATTAGAATCAATCACCGACAAGTACAACGTCACCCTAGAATCCAGTGCAGATCCAGACGTTGCCTACCAACATTACACATTCCAAGAGCGATTGGTAATGATGCACAAATTAATCGAACATCTCATCAGGTGTCAAGAACATTCATCCGTCCAAAAATCAAAATTAAATTCGCTTCTAGTTCCATCCAAACCGTTCGCCACGGACATGAACGGAAACGAATTGTATCACTTTGGTCATGATTTAGCTAACAGATTGTTTTACATATCACCTAGCAATTTGAACTGGAGGACATTAGCAACGACCGCCGATCAAATTCAACAAGCATGCGATGTTCTGTACCCATCAGATCCAGTCAAGATTTGCATTTTGAAAATCATCAATCATCATCATCATTCGAAAATTCAATCCCATCCATCTTCACCCCATTCAACAAACAAATTCGCACCGAAACGTTCCAAACCATTTCGCTATCAAGTGCCTCATCGCACATGTATCCAATGCAGCATCCAAGAATCACATTACAATCACGATCACAATTTATTGACGTGCGGTCAATGTAAAACCAGCTATCACGTAAAATGTCACGATCCACCTCTCGCCTCCATTCCGATACGTTATCGCTATTTCGTATGGACGTGCGAGCATTGTAAATTTTGTGAATCTTGTAAAGTAGATCAACACGGCGATCAAATGTTGATTTGTGACGAATGTGACCGAGCATTTCATACGTATTGTTTGAATCCTCCATTATTGGAAATACCCACCGGAAGTTGGAAATGTAACGATTGTAACGAGCGCCAGGTTGGTCAACCCGATAACGATTATCAAAAAATACCAACATGTGAAGACTGCGTCTTTTTTGAAGAGGATCATGATGACGACGAGATTAATTTGGTGAATCCAAATGATGAGTTCGTGGAAATTGAGTCGACCACGTTGATGAAGGAACTGAGCACCGCACAGAGAATGAGAGATGATTTGATTCATGAGGAGGGATTCGTGAGCGGTCGAGTGAGCGAGAATGCATTGTGCTTGGATGATGAATTTTCGCATTGTGAGGAACAAGTAACGAGGGCACTGCTCAGGAAGAGATTATCAAACATTACGCACATTAGGAGCATCGTGCATCACGTCACTAACCTCGAGTGCATACATGCATTGAGAACGAATCACGAGGATTGCGAAATGGTCATTGATGAATTATTGAGCGGGAATCATGCATGCATGCATCGACTACGAAAAAAGATTGCCAACGGAAACCATGATGATGATGATCCTTTCCATGATGAAGACGACGACGACGATGATGATTTGATCGTTTCCGAAGAGAGCGACACCGATTACCATGCTCCTCGATCGACTGGTGGTGATGTCAAGTACAACAAGCACCAATCCTTGAGAATGTATCGAAATCCGCTATCTGGCTTCTGCGATCCAATCACGCAAGAGGAACTGATCGATCCCTACATTTCAAAGTATGGACACGTGCTGAGTTATTCGACATGGAAGAAGGTTTTGTTAGAAAAGGCGGTCAAGGACCACTGTCCGTTCACCAAGAAGCCGTTGGGACTGGACGATTTGAAGAGACTCACGATGGAGAACATTCACGAATATCAACAAGAGTTAAATCAATACCCATTGGACACTGTCAAATAATAAAATCATCTTCTCTTGTATTTCTTTTGTGATTTGAAACTTTGTGAACCCTTCTTCTTTATTCTCCTACGATCCTCCGAGTCACGAACCTTTTCGGATGGTTCTGGCTCTGGTTGACTCTTCATCTTTTCTTCCTTCTTCATCTTGTTGTATTCCTTCTTTTGTTGTTTCTTTTGACTCTTCTTTTCTGCCTTCTTTTGATCAGAATCTCTGACTTCTTGCGTATTAATCGAACTACGCTTCATGCGATCTTGTCTCTTGATGGCTGTCTTACCGGCCCTAGCATATGCAGCCAGATCCTTGATGCCGTGCTTCTTCAATACCTTATTGTCTCTTTCCTTGAGCACGTTCTTTCTGGTAATCTCGTCATTTAATCTTCTCCTCTTGTTCTTGTTGTCCTTATCATTGCCGTCGTCGTCTCGTTGTCTCTTTCCAGATTTATCTATGCCAAGTGCATCCTTTTCTCTCTCCTTCAATAATTTCTTTTGTTTACCGCTCATGATCCATTTGCGTTCGGGTCTGGACATGATCTCTGAATCATGTTTTATCAAATTGTCCGCTCTTCTCGCAGTCATTTCGGCCTTCTCCATCTCCTTGTTAAATGCATCTTGTTTTTGTAGATTATTAATGTCCGGCTGCATCTCCTCTAGTTTTTGTCTCCAATAACGAACGCTGTCGGGTGGGACCACACGATGCAAAACATTTTTGTTCTTGGCATGCTTGACCACTTGTTTCAACAATCTCCTGTCCGATTCCAAGATCATGCTGACGGCAACGCCATTCTCTCCGATACGAGCAGTACGACCCACTCTGTGAATGTATGATTTGATGTCGATGGGCATGTCATAGTTGATGATGGTCTGCACTCCCTTAATGTCCAATCCTCTGGCAGCAACATCAGTGCATATCAAAAAGTCGGTTTCGTTCTTGACGAACTTGTACAGTTCGGATAGACGGGTTGCCTGTTGCAAATCTCCGCTCAACTCCGAAACTTTTAAACTTCTCAAGTGGAACAACATGTGCAACCGACGAACCGTCGCCTTCAAGTTACAAAAGATGATGGTCCTGGTTTGGAAAGAACGCGTCACCAACGATAACAGAATGGCATCCTTGTCTCCTTCGCGATCCTTGACTTTGATGAACTCTTGAGTCAATTTCTTGGCCACTCCGACACGATTATCGACGGATAGACGAATGGGATTCTTCAAACTTAATTTGATCAACTGGTCCACATCATCGGTCATGGTGGCGCTGAACAACATGGTTTGTCTTGCCTTGGGCACGTGCTCTAGGATGGATTCAATTTGTGGCATGAAACCCATTTCCAACAGACGATCGGCTTCATCCAATACAAGTATTTCCACTCCCTCAATTCCAAAGTTTGGTGTGTTGACCAAATGATCCACGAGACGTCCTGGTGTTGCAATGATGATCTCTGGATTCTGACGTAGTGCTTGTACTTGCTTTCCGGAGTTGATTCCACCTCCTGTGATTAGGCAGCAGCGAATGTCGGTGTGCTTTGCCAGGGCCTCACATACTCCGTAGCATTGAGCTGCTAATTCTCTTGTTGGAAGAAGCACTAGGACACGAACTGCTTTGAAGCTGCGATCTCTATAAAGTAATCTCTCTAGTGTTGGTAGGAGGAATGCTGCAGTCTTGCCGGAACCTGTTACTGCTGATGCGCAAAGGTCGCTTCCTTGGAGTAGGACGGGTATGGATCGTGATTGGATGGGCGTCGGGTTGGTGTAGCCGAGTTCGTCAATTGCTTTCAAAAGTGGTCTGCTCAAGCTCATGGTGTTGAATGTGGTTTTGAGGTCCAGGTTGGGTGTTTCTTCTTTAAAGTATGTTTTGTCGTATGATTCCTCTTCTTGTTCGTCGTCATCATTGTGTTGTGCTTGTTTTTTGGATGGTTTGGGTTTGACCGGTGCGATTACATCTTCCGGTAACTGTGATGCATCATCGAACTGTTCTTCGTCATCATCATCAAGGTTACCTTGTTTCATGTGTGATTCTTGGTCGTCTTCATCATCATCTTCGTTGTCATCGTCGTCTTGACCATCTTGTTCGTCGTCATCACCATCTTGATTGTCCCCCTCGTCTTCGCTTTCCTCATTATCTTCGTCATCGTCGCCATCTTCATCGTCACTTTCCGACTCCATCGATTTGACGCCATCGTTGTTGAAAATCAACATTTTACTATCAGTGGCATCATCCATCATACCCTCCTGCTCGAGTACATTTTCCAATAAGTTTTTGTTCTTCTTTGTAGATACAATTACACCATCTAAATCGCTGCCTTTGAAGTCAAAGTGAAAGTTTTGATCGATTTCAATGTCGCTGTCATCTTCTCCATCACTTGTAACGTCTACATCCGAGTCGTCATCTATTGGAACTGGCACATCCTTGTTCTTGGGCATTTGTGTGAAATGCTTTCAAAAAGCTTGAAGTTGCTTTACAATTTTACATTTTGAAGTACATCTTGAAGCACGAACAAAGTTCAAACAAAACATCCTCCTATCAACGTCTGTATTATAGCCGCTCACATAATATTGCGTACATGGAAAGAGTCAGTGTAAGAGGAAAATAGAATTAAAGGACTATTTATCCCTCAATTTGCAAACTGCAGATTATAGAAGAGAATGAACTATTCAACATAAATCAAAGATAATTGGAACATAGAGTTTGTTTGTTCACCAATTTGAAAATGATTAGGTGAAGTAAACAAGAGGCAATCCAAACAAATCATTGCTAGATTGCTTACGTACCACACCAGCCGATAACAGCAGCGCTAATTTCGATGACATTATGGATCAAAGCATGACGAATGCATCATTTTTACGATCATCATCAGCACCAACTCAAACCACCCGATATTCCGACTTTAAAAGAGTATGATTCGAATCATTTTATTCTGCACGAAGTCATGATTCTTATCACCACATCAACAATTTGGAAATTAATTCTCAATCATGCAAGCTACCCGTCGTCATTTGGTCCCATTCATTTTCAATCTCAAAGGAGCCACAGTCAACTTGCTTCATCAAGACATTAACACGTGGAAACAATTCAAAAGCATCAATCGTCATCTCCACCACAAATAAATCAACAAGATATCATACGGGGAATGTACCTAGCGATCACTTATCGGCACAATGCACCATCGTGACTGTATCATGCGACATTAATTCAGAAAAGAATGGAACGGTGACATGTGTTGGGGAATTGATTACTTTTGAGAAATGAATCTCATCCATCGAAAATCGAAGAATCAAACGATTACAATGCCTTCTTATCGATCGCACCATTATGAATAGCACATGCAATACGCACCATTTCAAGTATAAATTGAAGTTCAACAAATCGTTCGATACTCGGAATGAAACCAAGTAATCAATTAACTACTTTGCCAACAACGTCCGATAACTCTGCAAGCGACGATGCTCGTCAACATTAGGGATCAAGATCCACTGATCAATCTACCACCGGTCCATCGAATGGCACATCGGGGAGTTTATCGTCAGATAGAGGATGATGACTTGAGAGAGGTCTGTTCAAGAAGAGATTGCCCAGACAATTACTGAATCCAGTGTTAGTGGGTTCGATCACAACAGGAATGCAAGGGGCCCACAGCATATGGAGCCCCATCATCGACACGAATTCTCATTCTCAGGAAATACGGATCGATGGCGTACAGTGATTTAAAAGGCGTGATCATTTTGGCACCGTCTCGCTCCAAAAAGATTTCTTCAAGATGTAGGTTGGATCATTTCAGAATCAAAAAGCAAGTTGCAAACGACTCGGTGCTTGATCCATTTAGGAGTCACCACGACGATGCTAAACATGATGACTGATTCAAAAGTTCGTAAATCCGATCTATACATGTCCTACACCTCATACAAGACCCGGAATGGACTCAGCTTGGGTTATTTGCACTGCTTCAAGAAATCTTCTCAGAACACTCAATAGCCCTTATTATATAAGCTTTGTGCATAATGAAGGAAAATAAGAGACAGGCAAAGTATGCAGCCAGAACTAATGTGACGGAGTATGTTGCAGGAAAGTATGGAATGACCCCAGAGACGGAAAATGTTTTTTGCAATTGGCTCCGCAATCTTCTTGTATGTTGTTCCATCATGTCTTTCATAATCCCTTCTTTTGCTTTAAATATGCTTCTGTAGTACTCAGCTTTTAAAAAATACATCATCCTGTAGGCGATCTGTTAGTGCCTGGGTTAGGCAAGCTTCTTTTTAACAAGTAATCTTTCGTCTTGATTGATTCCACAGTCACAGAGTGCGTTATCATTTCGTTTTCCGCGAGCATGACGTTTATGAATTTTCTTCATTGGAACGGACGATTGACAGTATGATCAAATGTGTATCTTGTAGTTGGGATCTTGTGGCCTGAAGGAAGCAATATATCAAGAAAGTGTAGAAATTCTGTCCATCTTGAAACAGGAATACCTGTTGTGAACAGGGACACGATGATTGTTATGGCTGTGTGAAGGGATACGTCAAAGTCCTTGTAGATCGAAGTCTCCATTCCATATTTAATCTCATTGGCTTGCAGAGGATATTATTTCATCAAGATGCTTGTCATCGTCTTCATTCTCAAACATGTGACTCAAGGATTGCCTCAACTTCTTGCACAATAGGGTCTTCATTTTTCGGCAAAAGTGTCATCGTTGCCTCCAAACTCATACTGGTGTCTGTACAGATCAAAATGCGGAAGTGGCGGATCAACAACAGCAACTCCTGAAAATACAGACTGTGCCGATAAAAAGATGGATCCAGCATAAGAAACGGGAAGATTAAAACCGAGGACGAATAAACTGAAATTCTTTATTTTTACTTCTATGTGTAACTGGGAACTTTTCTTTTTTAATGAAAATTCTACTAGATCTGTTTGTGGTCAAGAAGATGTTTGCGAAGGGTTCATACATTCCATCTTGTTGCCATATAACAAGTCAGATAATAATGTTTATTAAATTGTTGAATGTTATAATTAATGTTGATTCGATTTTGATGATTTGTCCCAATGTACTAATTTTGCACTTGTCATGAATAAGTTGTGCTCGTATGAACTTGTTATTGCTTCTACATAGCTCTAATTATACTGCTCCTAAACGTTGCAACAACAGCATCTGAATTTTTACAAAAAAAATTATCACACAATGCATTGCACTGAACGCGATAATAGAGCAAGGCTCGGTATCATGTTAAAAATGGTTGAATCAAATGGTCAAAAAAAAGATCCCGAGGTTTATAATGAAATCGCACTCTGTTATTATAAAGGATCAGGCACGGAAGTTGACATGAGGGAAGCAAGGAAGTGGTTTCAAAAGTCAGCAGATATGAATAACGTCAGAGGTCGATATCATGTCGGACATATCTATGATGTAATTTTCTATGAAATTGTGCACAACTCACGCATAAGATATTTGACCATAATATTGAGAAAGCTAATGAGTACTACTTGAAAACCCTAACCACTCCTGGCAATGAAGGCTATGAGATGGAGTGCAAACGTAGGGCGAAGTTGGCACTAGCAGTTAATTACGAATGCAAACTTGCAGATTTGAGAACGGCCGAGAAGTACTACCGAAGTGCCATACAAGGTATGCAATCAAGTTGAGTCAAAACCACTAACGCAATAGATGGTGATGTTCAGGCTGTTTTCAATTTAGGAAACATGCTTCACAAAGAAGGCAACATCAAAGAGGCAATAAAACTATATGAAATCGGAGTGGCGAGAGACGAACCACAAAGCACTTTCATGTTGGGTCAGCTATGCATGTTGGGACCTGACCACAGCATCATGGATATGGATCGTGCAGAGGAACTTTTAAACAAGGCATCAAGAATGGGTGTTCAGGATGCACGCGGCTTCCTCTCAAAACTGACTCTGATTCGTAAAAAATTCAAAGAGGAGGACGACAAGATTGTGCTCTACCATTGCGCAACTTGTAACAAACCTGAGAAACCCGAAGAACGCCTTCGAAACTGTTCAGCGTGTAAAAAAGTTAAATATTGTTCAAGGGAATGTCAAGTGCAGGATTGGAAGGAGCACAAATTGGTGTGCACGAAGAACGGTCAGCAATCATCTGCAGACACGCCCAAAACACAATACAAGATAGTGGCGACCGGAATCCCAGCAGCGAGATCTACAAATTCAAAACATGATTTATTCTCCGTTCATCCCACCAACATGAGCAACGTTGATACTACCATCGATAGTAGCGGAGGCATGGAGATGCACATCATCAATGGCATCAGGGCACCAAAAATAAAAAAGGACGCGCTCAGGTACTTGAAGAGATACATGAGCGCACCAGCAAAAGTCAACTATCTCCCCTGGGACAAGTGTATCGAATGCCCATATTGTCGAAACTCATCCAAGGATGGAGGAATCATGATAACAGAGATCATGTTCCGAAGGATGGCCTCGAGCGCCTTGTCCATGAGGAGCATGCCGAGAATATGGCACGTGGATTGCTGTAAAGACATGTTCGAAAAATCTCCCTCGACAGAGGTCGCCAGCAAAATTGATCTGGAATCGTTTACTGTGGCTGCTGTGGATAAGATTTGGGAGAGGACCGAGAAGGATGTCGAGGTATTCCAGGGGCATCTCAGCACGGCTATGAACAACAGAAAATAGAACAGAACGGCATCTACTTTATCTCGTACAAGAGAGCGTTGTATGCTTTTAAAAAATACTTGTACAAAATTATGACTTGTTGTCGGCGTTAAGGTTATTCGTGCTCATTCTATTTCTCAACAAACTCCAAAATTCGCTCTTGTCTTGCTGCGGAGGTGCCGAACTAACGCCAGAGGTGGACGAACCGCCCTGAACCGTCACAGCATTGGCTTTCGATGCCTCCTCGTGACCATACATTTTTTCGACTTGAGTAAACAAGTCTTGCTTGGCCTTCTTTGGCAACTGTGCGCCAACAATCTCGGCCAACGACCTGATCTGTTTGGCAGTAAAAATGGGATTGTAGTTCTTGATCACCCAATCCAACATGTCCGTTCCAGGCAAGTAATAAGCCTGAATATAACTCTTTACCAATTGTGTGTACGGAACAGGTTTACAGACGCTAGGAGGAGCAATCTTCAAAATACCCTGAGAAACTCCGGTCAGATCAATGTCCATCTGACCTCTTCCTCTGTGATCACATTTCTTGATGCGAGAGAATCCTTCGATCAGCTCCAACATTATGAATTTAATGACGTGGTCCCATAATTGATCCACGCTCTGTGCAGGTATCTGTACGCTTGGTTTGCTATTCTTGTTCTTCTTGTCGTCATCTTCCAAACTAAATGCGTCCAGTTGGCTCTTGAAGAAGTCCAAGTCCTTTATAATGTTGTGAACGTATCGATTGGGTTCGCCCGTCATGTTCATCCAGTTGACCTTTTCGATTTGTGACGGGTAGTCGACGTTACCGTTAGCAGAAATGCTCTTCGAGTAAATCTTCTTGACCGTCCTTGCGTAAATGACCTGCTTGACTTGATCCGTCAAATGACTCATTTGTCGTAGGTAGCTCTCGACGTGTGCTTGTTTGCTGTTGTTGATCATGACGCTCTTCATGCGGTTGGAAACTTTTGCGACCGTTTCGATCAAACTCTCCAAGCTTTCTGCGGCCGTGATGCGTTCCACCAATCCATACAAATTACCACCGGAATGTATTTGGACGGTATGTGATGGTTTTGGTATCTTAAAGTGCACGTCGTCGGTCGATTGCGAACTTCCGCTGGCAGCCTTGTTTAATGCCTCCCTGATGCCTCTCAGGGATCCTCTTAAATGTTCCGGAATGTTTGCGTCTGTTTCAGGAACGATAAAGTCTCCTTCGGTGTGATCTGCGTCTGGTTTAAAGTTGGCGAAGAATGCATACACGGTGTACAACTATGAAAAATGAGACGCCAAGCGATGTGCGACTTACGTAGAACTTGTACAGAGAGGTGAAGCAGTTGAATACTTCGTCGGCTTGTAGCACCTCCATGGCTTGTACGTACTCTCCCATGCTCTTTACAATGATTCTCGACGTGACCGTCACCACGGGTCCGCTCTTTCCTCTCCTCTTCTTCTTTTTCTTCTTGTCGGCTGCGTTCGGATCTTGAACGGGAATCGAACTGTAGCTGCTCTTCTCTTCTTCGTAATCTTCATAGTCCTCATCGTCGTCATCGTCATCTTCGTCGTCACTACTGCTTTCGCTTTCATCTTCTGACTCGGAATCGTTCTTGACGTCCTTCGACTCTGAGGTCCATCTTCCGTTTTCGGCTGCAGTCCGGAAAGGATTGCTTTCTGATTCTAAAATTAAAAACTTCCTAACTTGGATCGCGTTTTCATTGTAATGGATCAAGTGAGAAGACTTTTGAGTAATTTCTGGACACAACTCATTCAAAGACAATGAAGCATCAAGACGAGACCATGATTCAAACGTTTCCACCATGGTTGCAAAGTTATCTAACGTTCCTCTGTGATGGTTCATGAAATACATTCTTGACTTGTTGTTGAGCGATCCTCTTAACTGATGGGAATCAGACTCGCAGAATTCCTCTCCAAGCTCACAAAACATGTTGACGGCGTGGTGTACTTGAAGGAACCGATCGAATTTAAAGTGAGAGAACTCGCAAGAGGCAATGAACAAGGATAGTCTGTTTTGGATGCTATCCCACAATGTTCTTCTTAATTCTGAGACCTGATCCGATAGGTACACATGTCTGCAAAAATGACGTTAGTGCGAAAAATCATTTCAACATACCTTGCTTGGTGAAATTGATGAAGCTGATGGTAATTGTGCATAATGTCGGACACAACCGAAAAGATCTGCAAAAGACAAGGTAGGATGTCATCGTAGTGAACGTTCTTACAAAGTTCCGCAAACTTCATTTTGAATACTGCCTCAGAATCTCTTGACTTGCGTGCCTGTACATAGCTCATGACAACTTCTCCAGAAACATCTGAACTTCTTTCAACAAAGTTCTTGATCTAATAAAGATTAATAAAACATGTTCAAGTTCTAACCTTCATGAAGATGACAACATCTTTTTGTCCCAATAGTTGGTATGCTGTCAAGATGCGGTCATAAGAAGTCGGATCGTAGCTTGTGAGGACGGTTATCAAAGCGTCGTCCATCTGCTTGGCGACCTTCTCGTACGCTAACTGCATCGACTGATCTAGTTGCTTTACACAGTTCATCATTTTCCATTGTGAAAGTTCGGCATGGTGATCTGTCATGAGTTTGATGGCACTAGGATAGTCTCCATTAGTTAATAGTTCACCTAGTTGCTTCTCGCCTCCAAGTATGACTTTTAATTTATTGAGTAGCTGGTGGACCCGCTAAAAAAATGTTATTGATGATCAATACATGTAGTTACGATGAGCGATTTGCGCTTGCGATACTTTGAGATTACGGTTAAACCATTCTTAATTGCATTGTCTTTGGCGCCTGCAATTCTCTTTCGCCCATTCACACAAAGTACTGCCGTTGTATCCAAATCTTTTCCAACTTCTTGAATTTGTGTCATACCCTGAACTACACGAAAAATCAGATCGTGAAAGTGTTGGAGGCGTACCAAATGATGTATAATTGTTCATAACTGTTGCAGATAATTCTTTATTGATGTGAGCGAGTCCTTTCTCATGTCTACTTAATTCAAGTTCAACCTTCTCAACATTCCAGAGGTCATCATCGCGAGTTAAAAGAAAACGAATGGGGTCAAAATCTTCACTTTGCTCTTCATCAAAATACTTCAAATTTAGCTACAGAGCAGTCTCATAACTCACCTCAGTATTGATTGTATCGTAAGCTTGTCTTATGGTCATTTTGTCCACCTCGTCTTTTCCAAGAGGGCTTCTATTCTCAGGAGTCGCCGGAGACTTGTTAGTCTTCACGGGATTTATCCTCCTCATGATTGCATCCATCTGGCCTTATTCTGACTATTGTAAGCAAAGACAACTGAACTTTATATCAGTAAAAGGACGTAGTGGAAGGTTTGCGATATGATCACATGAATAATACAGATAGAGGAGATCAGTTTCAAGCGTTAATAAAAAAAGTAAAGAAAGTACAAAAGATTTGTTTATTCTTGATCCAATTCAACATCAATAGTAGAATCATTTTGTGTTTCGTCAACATACTCCTCTATTCTCAATCGACTCCTATTTTCTCCAACTTTAGAATCGATTACAACCTTGATCTCACTAAACTCTGTTTGATTTGCTTCCATCACAACCATGTCATCTGCGATTGTACCAGCGAATAGAGAATCCCTTAAAGTCTTATCACGATCCTCTGCTCGTCTAAAGAAGGGGACCAAAAATCTTTTATTAATTCTTTTCATCCATGTGTCTACTTTGGGATGTCCGAGAACAACCTGTTCGTTTATGTCACCATTCTCGCTCAATTGGTCATGTACAATATTTGGCCCTTTATTTACCAATAAAATACTACTTGCAACATTTGACTGGTTGTGATGTTCTTCTTGTGGAGGTTCTAGTTTTAATAATCTAAGCATTGGGAAACTCAAACCACCGATAACCCAAACACTTATCATAACAATTGCTAAAGTGGTGGTTAAAATTTCATTTCCATTTGGTGTGACTCCAACAGTATGAATAGCCAAAGCAAACGCAATGGCACCTCTCAAACCAGTAAACCACAACATTACTGTCTCCCTCCAGTTGAATTTTTCTTTCCTCCACAAATTTACCAGAAGAGTCAGAGGTACAATATTCAAAAATCTTGCCACCAAACATAATAACAAAGCAACGCTTATGAAGCCTACCTTCCACTGATGAATGTCACTGAATCCAAATACAGATAAACCCAAATACAAGAATACATAAGCATCAGCAATAACAGCAAATGACTTGAAAGTCTGCGGAGTTGATAATTTACTATAGTCACCAAGGTTGTGCCAAGTGTACCTTCCCATTACAATACCGCACACAAACAAGGTCATGATGCCTAGAGAAGGACGCAGCCTCGGCCAACAAATAGCTTCCATACGCCCAAAAGATCAAAATAATCATTTCGACGGGTGGATTATCTCGGAACGAGATGTATTTAAAGAACAAAGCGGAAATTAAGCCAATAACAATTCCCATAATCACACTGCCAAGACAAACATAAAAAAACATTGCAAACATTGTGAAAAAATGTGATGCACCAAATTCAGTGGTGTTAATGTTTTTGAAAAATATTCTAAATAAAACTATACTGACTGCGTCGTTAATTACGCTCTCTCCGAAAATAACAGTATACAATCTTGGTGCGTCTGATTTGTATTTGACGCCGAATACATCTGATAGAATAGCCAGGGACGCCACGGGATCAATGGCCGATATGATGGATCCGAAAATTAATGCCTCGATTGGAGTTTTGACGTCCACACTATCTACTCCCGCGTACTTGGCAAAAACAAACAGCATGAAGCCGATAAATAATGCACTTATTAATGTTCCCAGAACGGCATAAAGTACTATTGATAATAAATTTGAAAATAAACCCTTCTTTTTAAGAGAGTAGCCTGATTCAAAAATGATGATGGGTATGATAATAAAGTCGAATAAAAATGTATTGAACTGTAAAAAGTCTCCAAAGTTGTTTCCTGTCAAATGATTTATGAGGCCGACGATGAAACCTTAAAGGTTAAAGGAGATCAGCAAATTTGAAGACTTACCAATAAATAAGAGAAGCCCGCTTTCAGTTACGAATAATCGCAACAATCGTACGCGATGGACTATTTTACCAATCAAAAAGACGAGAACAATTCTGAATGTGTGTGACATTTAAAGGGCGTTAATGCTTACAGTGATCCTATAAGGACTAAAGACAATGCTGACTTCCATCTTGGTGGTTCCTCTTCTGATTCTATCATGTTGATGGGTGTATTTGATTAAGGTTGACTAAAACAGACAAACAATCATCCAACAAGAGAAGTAGACAACAAATTGAAAGCTCACATCTTGTTTATTATTAAAAATATACCAGATTTAAATAAATGGATTAAAATTTGTATTTGAATTAGATTAGGGAGGGCTTTTTAGATTAGACTGCTTTTATCTTGACTTCGTCCTCACGTAGAACCATGTTGGGGATGCCTTGCTTAATTGGATATGATCTGTTACATGCTGGGTTTGTACACTGCAGTTCTCCATCTTTAACAACAACTTCTAAAAGTAGCTTATGTAGCGATGTTAGCGCAGCTTGGTTTTCTGCTACGTTTTCTGGTAATGCATCAGGTAAACCCTCTATCGATAACTAGAATGAGGTTAAATTTTGTATATGTTGATTACACTTTACATCTTTTGCCGCTGATTTCAAAGCATCATAATCTAATCTATCAAGCATATGTTTAATAAATTCAGGGTTTTCATCTTGTTCGTCCTGCTCTTTGTTAACTGCAACAATCTTTAATGGGAAGCTATCACATTTTAGGCAGCACAACACTATATTAACGTTAAATTCATTTGGTTTGTATGAGACCTACTATTGTGTGTAAGGATCCTCATTGTTTGATGTTTAGTCAACGGAAGAATGTGAAATCTTACAAAATTTAATAGCATGAGATTTATTGAAACTAGCACTCACAAACCACTAATTGAGATGAATATTAGCTTTATACGCTGCCATTATAACTTTAAGAAACATGTCTAGTAGTTATTACAAAATAATATGTTGTAAGTAGAGAAAAGTCAACCCAAAGCAATGAGGTTAAGATTGAGAGGACCATTCATCAAACCATTTGATACAAAGGTAGTCGAACCCGGCTTGTACGGTATGTTCGTTGCAGAACCAAATGCCTCATTGAGTGTATTAATTACATTTATTGGTAAGAATAAACATTACTTTTGTGATGCTGACAACATGTAGGATTCCCAGTAACATTGCTCACCGCATACGCTATCAACTCCTACTATAATTTCGCAACACCTTTCCGTCCAAAGAAATATCAAGCACCATACCCTGTTGAATATGAATTGAAATACGAAAACGGAGAGACAGAAAAAGTCCTTGGTAGATTCTAAAGTAAATAAACATACGGGTTTAATAACAATAAATAATTTTTTTATAAAAATGGACACATGAGTGGGTGCATGAGATGCTTAGATTACACGCTTGCTCAAAAATGAAACAAGCATAATTACAATGTACATGATGCAGAATAGGATCTGCTATAGCTCTTCTCTGGCTGTTGCTTGACATCTTCTATTTTGGACGGCTCTTCGTATGATTTAATTAATGAATTCATTTTGTTGGTTATTGGGTTCAGTGGTACAATATCAATATTCTGACTAACGGCTCGGCCAATGACGGCCTTATCTACAGAGTGTATGAAACAGCAACGAGTGCCGTACATGCACGTTCCTTCATAGTGGAAATTGTTACACAATTCACTCTTATACTATTACATTTAAAAACATGAAACAAAAAGAAGAAGGAATACCTTATGGTGACGAGATACTTGTCTTAATTCTAAATCGCCGTGTGCGAACTGACATTTGTCGCCGTAGCGACAGTAGCCGGTTTCAGCCCACGATCTACACAACTCAGTTTTGTATCTATCCTTGCTAATAGATCCAAAAGTGGCATTGTCTATTGTGTTTGTGTGGTGGACCACCACATCATCAAATTTGCTGCTAATTTGTGCTGCCAATAGACTTCTTCCATTATTGTGACCAGAGAAGGTGAAGGAGAACGGGTCGGGATTGTGCGCTTGTTGTTTATGGAAATGACGCTCCGTGTTGGTGTGTGAGGAGGTTTCCTCGAAGTCACATCCACTTGGGGCATCAGTCGGAGTAACAATGTTTATATCTATTGGGGTACTTCTAGGAGTTCTAGGGGCAATGTTTTCTGCCTGATCCAGTGCTGAATGTTCGGAGCCTACTCCAAATTGCTTCGAATGCACATAAAGAGAGGAGATCGGCTCTAGCAAAGAACTAACTTTGCAGGGAGAACTTTGGCTATACCCAAAGTGCTTTTCTTCTATACCGCTTTGGTTTCTTTGAACACGAAAACCACCTTCATTCTCGTTGCTCCTTTTCGGATTAGTGTGTGGATCTTGATTGTACATATAATCAAGCATTGTTATATTACAGGATTATTGCTACTTGTAGATAAATGGTACTGAAGTATTAATCTATAGAATGTGAAAACCAATCATAAGGAATGATATTCCAACCTTGTGGATGTAATGGGTTCAGATTCATAAAAACCACAGAAAACTATGATGTTGTCTCAGTGTGTTGGAAAAATTTACTGAGAGGTGTTTGATTTGTTTTCAACCTGGCGCAGTCAACTTTATTGAACCCGATCAGTTCCTTTATATAGGATTGCTATAAATGCAAACCGAATAAAACGTCATCATTTAGGCAAATTTAGATGTTGTTTGGTCCTTTTAATCAGGCATAATCTACAAGAAACATGTTTTCACGAATCATTCATCTGTGGAAGTTTGTAAGAACAATAATAATTGAAGTTAAATCAAATTTGTTCATGTGGTGGCCGATTGGAACGTAACACGCCAATAGAAGAAAGTCAAAATATAAAGAGTTACATTTGTGTTATTTTGAAACCTGACCCACATACAATTCTACAACAGTTTGAGTGTCCAGAAGATTTACAAAAGTGGGTTCTGCAAATTTTTTTACATGATCTTGTTTACAAGTTCAATTATTTTTTCAGTTATGTCTTTTTGAGGTGCATTACCGTTGATTGTTTCCACTACTGTCTTATTAGAATAGTATTCTACGATTAGTTCCATTCTTGCTTTGTGTCTTTCTATTCTTGCTTTAAGTAGGTCAGAGTCGTCCCCAAATCTTTTTTTAAGCCTGTGTGCAATACCTAACTCTTTAATTTTTTGTTCGTCATGAATGAGATTGTACGTTACTCCCGACACTTCATCTACCCTGCGGGTACTTGCACGCTGTATGGCTGTATTTGTATCGATTGATAATACAATAAACAATTGAGGAGTTGGCAGAAGTACAGCCTCATCTACTGTGCTGGGACCTCTGTAGAATAGAATGGCATCTTCCTCGGTTTTATTTGATACGTACTCGTCAAATATTGATTTCACGACATCAGCCGGTATTCCTGATTTGAGCTTACCTCGGTCACGGAGTTCCTTAATAATCGGATATTCGTTCTGCTTTGATTTTAATAGTTTATCAAAATCTAACCTGTGTAAATACTTCAACTCATCAAGGACTAGAGAGCATTGGGTAGTTTTACCAGAGGAAGGTGGCCCTGTTATCACTATGATTTTAGGGGTGTTCATCTAGTCAACCATAAGGATGTGTGAATTCAGTATATTTTTTTGTATATAAAAGACACTATACCTCTCTGTACCATTTTTAATGTATATATGAACAAGGAATTTTAGCTATATAAACGTCCTATTTATTGACAATAGTCCCGTCTCAAATAATGTTTACCCTTCAAATGTCACCTTCTGGTCAACGAGGGCAAACGTCAAATATCATTCATTGTCAGACGGAACCTCACAAACGGAATGAGCACAATTACATCAACTTCTAATGATAAGGCAAACCAACTTAGGAAAAGTCAGGAAGTAAAGGAGGACCCAGGGACCGTCGAGTTAGCGCATAAAGCTTCACAAACCGGTGATATTGCGACCCTAACAGAAATACTCAACACCCACTTACAGGCGACGAACAGTACATACATAGATTTTGATAGATTGTTCTTGGACGCCAATCAAAACAACTGTACTTTGATGCACAAAGCTTCCAAGTACAATCATGTTAACATTCTTGAATATCTTTACAAGTTAGGAGCAGGAGTTGAGTCAGTTGATACAATAGGCGCTACCCCTATATTTTACGCATGCAGCGGAAATGCTGTCGATGCTGCAATTTTTTTTAGCACAGAAAAATGCACAACTAAACACAAGAGATAAGTATGAGTTCTCACCACTTAAGGTGGCCCTATCTGAGGGTAACTTTGAGGTAGCAGAGATGCTGCTGCTATTCAGAGCTGACATCCACTACAAAATCACCAGCAAGGGTACAACCGTACTCCATCTAGCAGTTGAAGAAAATGATAGAAGGAGGGTTGACATGCTTATTGAGAAAGAAGCAAGTATCATGAGAACCGATCGTAATGGTGACACTGTCTTATGGAGCGCTCTACCACATCCAGCCATGGTTTCACACTTGTTTGGGTTGGCAAGGGCTGGACCAGGTGGTCAACTTGCCAAACTCATACGAACACAGAACTCATTCGGAGAAACCGTCATCCACGCACTAGCAGCAAATGAAGGATGCCACAAGTCCAACATGGAAACTTTCGAGGTGGTTTTGGACGAGATCAGAAAGTTAGGGTCCCAAGTTAGCGTATCAGAAATGCTCAACGATAAGGAAAAGACCAGGCATCAATTCTCTCCGCTCCACTATGCTGTCAAGGAGAACAACGTAGCGTTCATCGAGAGAGTTTGCAGGGACGAACTAAGAGAGATCATCCAGTTGGACATTGTAAATGCTTTGGGAGACACGCCGCTACATTTGGCCATCCGTAAACTGAACATGGACGCCATCAAAATTCTAATCCAAAGCGACAAGTACGAACAAAAATCCTTCAAAGTACAGAACCAATCCAAACAGACGCCAATGATGTTGGCCATCGAGATGAAACTTGACGTACAGAGATTATTCAAGGACGTCGAGCTGGAGTTTGATCTAAGCAAGGACAGAGAAAAATGGACACTTCGTGAGTTGGCACTTGAATACTTACCGAGAAGGGAGAATGACATTCAGTTGGATTATTGCTTCGTCGACTCCACCATTACCGACTTTGACATTGAGTTCCTCATAGAAGTCAGCCACGACGACGGACAGCGCACCGGAGAATATTCGCCGTGGAGATTGTGTCAAGGACCAGAGAACGAAGTCGTCGTGACCAGTCAAACCGTTTTGAGCTTATTCGACGGCGTTGCCTTTTGCACAGAAAACAATTTTGCGCTCAGCGAATCCGCTCTGCTTCAACCAGGAAAATGTTTCAAGACGCAAGGACTGGTTCCATACAGCGTGAACCACGTGTTGACCACATTGATGACGCCCAAGTACAGAAACACATTGGAACACAACATGACGACCACCGCACAGATTGATTACATTCCAAACAGCAAGATCAAGAGATATGCAATGAGCGTGACCATCGACGAGATGACCACGCCGTGGCCGAACGCAAAACGTGACTTTGTGCTTTGCAATTCCGTCATTTACGAGAGAGACAAGACCACTTATTACATTATTAGGAAGAGCATGAACCACAGCATGGCGCCCAAACAAAAGGGAACCACGCGCGCCATCGTATTTAGCGGTTGGATCCTTCAGCACATTGACGACAGCATCACTCAATATACATATGTGGATTGTTTTAACATGAGCGACAAGAAGGGAGACAATAACGTCAAGTTTTGGAACCAATTCGGAAAGAAGAGAGTGTTAAAGATGCACGAACAAATCATGAATTGTTTGAGCCAGAGCAAGAAGGAGAACTTTATCTATCCTAAACATAACTTTGGAATCTTGGATACCTTAAAATTGAACGCCCATTATGTGAATAAGTCGACGAATAATGCCTCACAATAAAATACTATTGTTTCATTGAATGTTTGTTACAAAATTTTTAAATGGAGTCATTCAGCAATGTCCTCAAGTTAAAAAGGGTGACCGAACAATGGGTATCATCGGTGCATAATAAAGCCAATTACGAGGACATTTTTAGCATTTATATGGAGATGATGACCGCTCCTGCTGACGCACCTCGTGATGGAGCTGATTTTTATCTTCAGAAATTGTGTCACGATCAAGTAATGTTCACAAACGATAGGAAGAATAAAGCGAAGCAGGACATTTTCCCAGGTCCCATGGCGAAGCAATTGAGCAGGAAGGACTTGCAAGTGGTCAAAGTGAGGCGATTCATGTTCACATTATTTTAACATTTCATAGAATGAAAAATACTGGATAACAGAGAAATCAGACGGTGTCAGGGCAATGTTCATGGGCCTGTACGAAGAAAAATTCCCCCGCTGGTGTAGACCCGAGGATGTGCACGACAAGGAGACCAACAAAACATTCACAAAGCTAAGACGCCTGGCTTTACAGGACACGTGTGCACTAGAAGTTTCGTACCGTTATGCATGCAGCAAGTCAATAGGAATGCTTCGAGTCACTCTTTTGGATCAAAGAGAATATGAATTCGACATTAAAAACATCACCCTGAAGAGAGTGGGAAGCGAAAAAGCCCCAACACAACTCAAGAGGTGCCAAGGATGGACTTTTGCATACTTTTTCGATCGCAAGTACGAATTCTGGTTGTCCACGGAGGAATACATTTTCCTAACCGAGCAATCGGTAGAGAGGTGCAAGAGAGTAGAAAAGGACCTGATCAACAATGCATGCACGCTAAAGAGCGCCGATCCTCTCGAGACACAAATCATCAAGCAGCGCATGATCATTCTCGACGGAGAAATATTAAAGTTGATCCATCCCTACGGATTCAATTATACCATTTACGACGTGATCGCGGCCAGCACCGAATCCAAGCAAGCATCTTCCAACAAATTATTCACTCAACAAATCAAAATATTCACGCACGTCGACATGAAGGTGCGAATGGACAGCATCATGAGGCACGCCACCAATCCGCACCACTACTACAACAAGAGGGTCGCGATGAACTATCCTCCGCTCAAGTTACAATTCATCATGAAACATTTTTATGACAAGAATCAATTACGATCGGTACTGGACTGCATCAAGAAACATCCCGGAGACGAGAAGCAATACGTTTATAAAAATTATAATCTTAATGATGGGTTGGTGTTCACTCCCGACGATGCAAAATTATATCCATTTGCACCGGGTAATAATCCATATTTATTCAAATGGAAATGGCCCGATAGGTTGAGTGCTGATTTTATGATTGTGTTTGGTGGCGAGATTGATGTTAATGTTTTTAAATTATTTTTTTATTTTTTWAATAATGCAAAACATGTGTATTACAAGAGCGTTCATGTGAACGTGTCCAATTTAAATCAGCAAGATTTAACAAAAATAAAAAATAGTGGTAACGATGGTTGTTTTGCAGAGTGTTTTTTTGATTGTGATGATGGTTGTTGGCAAATTGAATTGTTGCGCAATGATAAGAATCATGCGAACGGCTTCAAAGTGATTTGTAATACTTTGGAGAATCAAATGGAGAATATAACTAGCGCTGATTTGTTGAAAATTTGTTGTCCTTCCGACCTTGATTCTCGACAAGATCCTGACCACTTGCTCAATACACAAATTCAATCTCGTGTTGAGGATGAAATCATGAATAGTAGTTCTGCTGCACATTTCAAGCTGCATCAATATTATGGTAAAGAAGGTAAAATTGTTATTGTTCTTCAATTTACGGTAAATAATTCTTTCGAAAATGATGCCTCCTCTAAACGTGCTTCTTGGCATAATTATGTTCCTCTTGCTGATTGTTTGGTTGATAAACTCAATTTCAACTTGGAGCAATATGTAAATCGTCATTATGAAGCTCATAATGGTTATTTGGCTGATGACAACATTCTATTTTGTACTTGTGTTTTTGTCCCGCATATTGGAAAATGGAGAATTCTAGATTTGAATGGTACAAGTGAGAAGTGTAGTGCTTCTCATTTGTTAGAGGCTCTTGAACAAATGATAGTCAGGGGACATCGGGTAAGGGCCAGTATTGATGCCGAGCATCATGAGGAGAATAGCGAGGAGGAATTTGAAAGGGTCCAACAGGAGGAATATGAGAGTGAAGAGGAGCAAGATGACGGTTTGGAACCGCCACTTAAAAAACAAAAAAATTAAAAATTTTTGTAATCCATCATTTCTTTGTTTTCTTGGAACGCGTTGTAACTGTAACGGAAAGTACTTGATGTACTCACAATTCTCTGGTGGTTACGCTCGTCGCTCTACTAATGGTGATAACCATTATAGTGTGAGTGCTCCTTTTACGTTGACAAAGGACAACAATTTATTGCGTAGGATAGATTCTCTTGAAAGAGAAATTAGAGTAAAAAAGGATGGTCACAGTTACGGAACAAATAATTTGTATGCTGACGACATCAAAAGCTTGAGGGTTCAACTTTTAAGAATGCAGCGGGAAAATGATTTGCTGACGATGCAGAGTCAAGCAGTTAGCGGTACCGTCATTGATACGATTAGACAGCAAAGAGAAGGGATTGAGAGATTACAGCATGAGCTCTCTACTTTGGAAAGTTACCAACACGCGAAAATTGACGGCACAGAGAAGATGCAGTATGTGTCACCTACCCTTAACATTAAAACTGTGAAGTCCCCGCTAAAAAGAGCTTTCACCTCCCCTTTACGTACAACAAAAAGTCCAGAAAAATGTTAGTAAATTTCGCTTTGCCTATCTAACATTTTAGTAAGAAGACAGGAAGAGGAGGAATTTCACAGGTTACAATCTGAGAGAGGCGAAAAAATGTTACGACTAAAAAACAAGCTTGATAAAAGCAGCTCAGAGCAGACAAGGCTGTTAGAAAGAGCTAGGAATGCTGAAAGAAAAGTAGACGAGCTCATACAAGAAAGAAGAATGGCTGTCGAGAATGCCACGCTTGATAGAATAAAACTAGATACTTACATGGAGAGGGTTGAAAGGGAGAATAAAGGTTTACAGCTTGAAGCTAGGATTAGTTTGGAAGAATCAAGTAGAAGCACTGCGGAGAAGGAGGATTTAAGAAGACAGTTGAATGAAGCGATAGATGAAGTCTCTAGATTTAAAAGACAAGCTTCTCTATTAGAATCTGATAATGGCATGTTAAAATCTTCTTGTGATTCCTTAAAGTTGGAAGTATCCAAGCTTCAGCAGTCCATTACACTTGTCCAAGAAATTTCATCGAAAGAATCAATAAAGTATAATGCATTGAATTCAGAATACAAACAAAAGATAGATGAAATCAAACTAAAATATGAGGACAGAATTGCCAATTCGTCTAGAATACAAGATGAATTTTTGAAGTCGACAGCATCTGAACACTCGAATCGTGAGAGAGAATGGAGAAGTGCGGTTGGAGAAAGGGACTATGAAATACAAAAACTTCGAATTCAAATTGAGAATATGGTGGACAGAGAAAAACACTTCGATTCGAAGTCTAAAAGTCATGAAAATGAAATTTATGATTTGCATCAGGAGAAAGATTCTCTAAAACATCAAGTTGCAGAATATAAATCAAAACTTGAGTCATCCACATTACCCCAACAAAACCAACAACTTCGATCTGAAGTAGAATTAAAAAACAATACAATATCCGATCTCTCTCAATGTTTAAAAAATATTAACAATATGATGGTCTCATTTGATGAAAACCTTGACAACATGTATCAAGTTGGGAGCAGTATGATGAAACTTCATACCAATGCTATTATCAGCAGTCCGTCTAAAGAGATTCTCAAAAGTGATGATTCAGTAAAAACTGTAGATTATTTACATATTTTAAAAAAGCATCAACAGCTGTCAGACGCACTATCTACCATATCGCAAGAAGTCCGTCAATATATATCTGACTCTCTACTTCAGTCAGGAACAAAGATGGAACACCAAAATATTAATGACAGCCAAATTGAATTGTCAGAAAATAGAACATATGATAGAATGAGAAATGAAATCAAACAGTTGAGAATAAAAGAAGATAGCAACAACCAGCTGTTAAGCCAAACTAAACATTTAAATCAAGTTCTACAATCTGAAATCAACGCATTAAAATTTGCTGGAAATGAACTACAACACAAACACAAGTACCAAATTAGAGAGTTGAAACAACAAATTACAAAATTAAAATCGCTCCCACACTTGGAAAATAAAATGGACGAACTAATCATCACAACAGAAGAGAGTTTTAAGGACCAATCCAATGAGTTGCTTTTACAAGTCCAAGATCGCGAAAATGAATTATCCATCATCACAGTTCAATTAAACGTTGCCAACCAGCAATTAGATAAGAGCAAATTAGAAATAGCATCACTACAATCACAAATACAGGATCAAAAAGCATTATTAGAAGCAAAAGATTTGGAATTCGATTCTATTAATAACCAAATTGTGAAGTTCAAGAATAAGATTTTAGAGAACCAGCAAATTATTGATAAGCTATCTCGAGTTGATCAAATATCAAAGAATGAATACCAAGTACAAATCAACGTGCTCAATCAAGAATTGTCTACTATTAAAGAAAATAGTGAAAGAGATAAAATGATATATCAAAAGCACATGTTACATCATGAAAGCGCAATTCAGCACTTTAAAGAAAAAATTGCTCAACAAGAAGCTACAAGTCAGGTTCAAGTTCAAGATTTGGAAGATTACACTAAAAAGTGCAGCGAGTTAGGTGGACAAATTTCAAAACTAGAAAATGATTTGATACAGAGTAACAACTTAAAAGATGAATGCTCAAAGAAACTAGAGTTCACGTTGAATCAATTATCAAATCTAAAAATAGAATTCGAGTCGCTACAAACAACAACAGCATCTCAGATTCAATCTCTCAAAAGCACTAATCAGCATAACAGCAACAACCAGCAAGAGAGTATCAAAAAACAACAACAGCTAGAGAACGATTTGAATCAAACAAAATCAGAACTCAAAGACGCAATGGATACCATCGACCAACTACAATCTAACCATCAACTAGACCTCAATGCCATCAATCAACTCACCGACCAACTTTATCAATCAAGGCAAGAAGTTTCTAATCAGCAAATTATGTACGAAACAGAAAAAACAGAATTGGAACTTCTAAAGACTAATTCCCTTAATGACCACTATAAAAAGGATCAACTATTACAAGATCTCAAAAAAGAAAATGATGATTTTGCATCTTTTATTGAATCGCAAGAGGAGGAAATTAAAGATTGTTATGAGAGAATCAAGCTGCTAGAGTCCACGAATCAAAATGATGATTTGAAGGTTGTGATAGATGACTTGCAACAAGATAAGAAGAATTTGTGCACTTTGATTAAGAGAGCTCATCAACAAATTCGCGAAATTCAATCATCACATACTGGGCTACGCATGCAGGTGACCACTGAATTAGAAAGGCAAGGAAAATTCTTGTTTGAAAATATGAATCGTGTCCATCAGAATCATCATGATGACAGTTTTGTAAATATTGATGACGGTAATGAACTTGATAGTACTTTTATGTTAATGAAAGAATATCAAGAAAAGATGAATCAATTTAACCAATCAGATTTAGAGTTGAACCTGGACTGATAGTGAGTGATTTCACACTTGAATTCAAAATAAAAATAGTTTAATTATTTGATATTTTTAGTTAAGCAGATGTCAGTAGCTAACAAAATAGAAAAAGTTTGATTTATTTTTTTTTTACAGTCGTCCACCCATCATCTTCTGGTTCTTCATCATCTTGCATTTTGTCGCCGTCTTGCATTTCGTCATCATTTTCTTGGTTTTGTTTTTGATTGTTTGCTTGTTCTTTTGCTAATTTTTGTTTGTATGATCTGGACAACCCCTCTCTCGCACCGGTACTCGCGAGGTGAATCAATCTATCTACCTCTTTGTAGTTGCTTTCAGAGCATTCCTTAAAAAGCTTGACAATTCTAACACTAACTTCAGCAATGCTTCCATCTTGAACTTCAAGTCCTAAATCTTCCAAAATAACATCCTCCATATATGTTTTTATCTCGTTGTCTGATGTGACAAACCCATCTTGTGCAATCCATTTTTTTAGGTTCTCCTTCAATGTTGTGAAATCCTCCTCTGTTGATGGTCCTAATAATTGATTCTCAATTGCGATATTTATCGCTGTCCACCTCTTGAACATCGCATCGACACCTGCATTGAATTTTGAGCACTGCTCTTGTGATAGTTCTTGTTCTTCGTTCATTTTGTTTGATCAACTTCAATATACAATTTGAACGTATCAAATTCACTGCGATGTGAAGCATGTATTGAAGCTGTTGTCGGAAAATTAAGTAGAAATATAAAGTGGCGGGCCAAATAATCAATGCAGAAGCGCGGTATAAACAATAAATCACCTTCATGACGTAGGTATTAATTGATCTTTTATTACATAATTTGTTTTTTTTGCAACCATCTAACGAACTGCCTTGATAAGAACATCAGACAATTCATGAATTGAACTGAAAAGTGCACTCTTCAAACATTTTTTATTTACAAACACATCTTTCGTAATTTCAAAACAAGTTACATTAAAAAAATGAGTGGAACCACATGACAGCAAGTACTTGTCCTGAACTAGTATCAAATTATAAACTGCACCGACACCTTTTTTTAAAACACGCAAGCAGTACGGACCATTCGCCAAATGTAAAGTGCTCCATATTTTTACAGACCCATCATTGCTAGCAGTTACAAGAGCATCGCCGGTAATCACAATGATCTGATTAATGGCATCGTCGTGCACCTTACTACTATGAATTATAGACAAATCTTTGAGGTCATAAAATACAAGACAACCCCTGAAAGTACCACACACCAAAACACCATTCATTTGAGCCATACAATAAAAATTATCCACGCCTTCTTCAAGTTTTATTACTTTTAAAAGTTGTTTTTCATTAACATTCCAAAATGTTAACCTGTGATTAGTGAGCGCGACGAGTGCATTTGAACTCAACGCCTCCACTGCTTTGTAAAAGAATTGACCTCGGCCGAGGGTCCAATAGAACTGAAGAGGTGAAGTGGCTGCATTGTAGATGGCAATCTTTCTATTTCCAGCCACAAGAAAATGATTTGCGTCGAGGGCGGTTATCCCTCCTGGCCACACGTTATCATCTACATTGGTGTGGCATATTAGTTCGCCTGTGCACCAGTTGTAAATTGTGATGGGGTTGGTGTCATTAAAGAAGCAGCAACATACTATCCTGTCATCTCCAAGAGGTTGTATGTTGTTGTAACTTTCGCGACCTGTTTTGATCCTGCGGACATGAACGATCTTCTCGTCATCGCAAATGTCCCAAATGTTAATGTCAAAGGCCGAGTGACCTGTGGCAATGTATGTGTCTCTTAAATGCGACATTGTTAGGACGTCTGAACCACAATTCGCTTCCCATCTTAAATTGATGAATTCTTGACCCTCTTTTGGGCGGAGTTTGATCTTTGATCTCTCGATGACACTTTCTTGATATCGAACGCTATAATTTTTGTATGCATGCTGCTCTTTTTCTCTACGTTCAATCTTGCTGTGATCTTCCATCCCCGATTTATTTTTGGATGAGCTTACTTTACAATAATATTATTGGGAAAGAAGACCTGAAATCTAAGACACAACTGCTAATAAACTTGTATTCGAAGCTTAGTGACAATACTAAGAATAGAATACTAGCACAATAATTTATTTATTCAAGAAAGTACCAGCAATCTTTTGAATGTATTCGGCCTCCAGTAGGGTAACATTAGTTGGAACAAACTTTGAGGGGTATGGGCTCTTCATCATAGTTCTCAAAAAAATTGAACAAGCTGATATATAAGTGCCTATTGGAGTAGGATGGAAGTTATCTTCGACATATAAACGATAAAATAATGAGCTCTTCTTTAAAGGCTCTTTAATTTTTGAGTGGATTACCTGTCTAATTTGACCAGCGGGAGCAATATGTACATTTAACTTTGTCTTGGCTCTCCAAACCTTTTGATATTCTTCATAACCAGTTATAATATCTTTTTGCATATTTTGATAATTATCAAATTGTCCTTTGAGTCCATAACGATATCCCCAAGTCTATGCTACAGTTATTTTCGAGTCAAATGAGGGCGAACCTGATAAAGTATGACATTCTTTGTGCCACTATTTTCGAGTATGGGAATATAGAATTTTTCGAAACAATTTATAGTGAAGTTTCTGCATAATGTGCCATTGTTGACTTTCGAGAGTGCCCCGAGGCTGTGATCTTGAAGCACAACATAATCCCATTTTTTTGTGAGAAGTTCTTTAACTTTGTGGTCTTGAGCATGTCCACAAAGACTTTGTCCTCCAACAGTAAGTGATTTTTGTACAAATGAGTCCTCGGTTAATTTGGCGAACATGTCTGGTAGATTATTGTAGTATGTAAATGAATTTCCGATAAACAAAATACTCTGTTGGCAACTTGAAAATGACACAACAATACAGCAAAGTAAAAGTAGGTATGTAAATGACATGTATCGCTCCTTACAATAAATTCAGTTGAACAACTTCAAAATCGACATGTTGAAGTTAACACAAAAGAATATACTTTCTCTTGTACATACCAATATAAAATACATAGCTACTGCGCCATTACAAACAAGATGTTACGCTTTAAAAAAACTGAAGAAATCAACACCAAAAAAGAAAATCAAAAAACCTGAACCTATGAATGCCACAGAAGCATTGATTCAATCATTTATAACAAGGAAAACGAGACTATTCGAAGAATCTGATGAAGATGTGCCCGTACAAAAAAAACCCAAACCCAAAACAAAAGTTGCAAAAGTCGAACCCACAAAAACACCGAAAGAAAAAGCTCAATTATCAACCAAGGACAAGGCTAGATTAGAGTCAGCCAAAAGAGAAAGATGGCATTTAAGACAAAAAAAACAATCCATCAAAGATGACGACGACTCCACCCTTAGTCAAAACCAAAAATTCAAACGAACGCCCATCAAACCAGAGATCATTTCTCACATTTATAAATTCGGGCTCCCCATGATGCCCAAAGAAGTCAGAGAAAAAAAAGACACCGGAAATCTCGCGGACGTCAACATTGAAGTCGAAATACAAGATGCAATCATCGATCCCGACGAACAAGATCCAGACACCAAAATGATTGATCAAATTCTATACGAAATGGTAAAAGACAAAACATTAGCAGGAGATGAAGAAGAGGATTTGGCCAACAGGTACGTCAAACAACCAAAACAACGCACCATAAAATACCCACCGCCATTGAACAATCCAGTGGTGGCGGCACAAGTCAAACTCAACCAAATGCCACCCAACGACCCTCGAAGAATAAAATCAAAAATTGATAAGATTTGTCACGAATGTTCCAATTGGGTGTTTGATCATAAAATGAGATTAGTGGGCAAGGTTGACCAAAAAAATTCATTACAAAAATTCATCAATGGAGATGGCAAGGGATATCAATTACCTCAAATTGCATTTGCAGGTAGAAGTAACGTGGGAAAGAGTAGTCTCGTCAATAGCGTGACCGGTAGAACCAGCATCGTGACCTCTGATAGACCTGGAGAGACGCAATCTTTGAATTTTTATCGACTGGGCCATTTGTTGACCGTGGTTGACTTGCCTGGTTATGGTTTTGCTTATGCAAAGGAAATGAAAAAACAAGAATGGGGCGAATTAATGAAAAATTATTTTGTTAGTTGCCGTGGCCGATTGAAAGTGATTTATCTGTTGATTGATTCTAGACATGGGCTGAAATCTAATGATTGTGAAATGATTAAATTCTTTGTTGAAAATAATGTTAAATTTAAAATTGTAATGACCAAAACTGATTTGGTGTTGATATCGATTTTGGCCAAGAGGGTGTATCAGGTGCTGAGGGAACTGAAGGAATTGACTGGAAAGTTATTTCCCTTTTCTGATTTGATTCTTGCTAGTTCGTACACCAAGAGTGGCATTGGCTACATCAAGGATGATATTGTTCAGGTGGAAGCGAGGCAAGTGTTTGAGAATTGGCAAAAAGACGTCAAGAAGAATAAAGTCATGTTTTTGTAAAAGGTTTTCTATTTTTATTTATTGGTTACAATTTCTAAGACACGTTTAAAGATTATCATGTCGGATATGATGGAGATGTGTGTCACGTTTCTGTACCGATCCACAACTACAGGATATTTTTGTTGATCTTGTTTCTTGGCAAAGTCATCACAAAGTGTCAGAGAATAAAGTGGCACGGTTTGATCTCCCTCTTTGTAAATCTACGAAAGGTAAGTGGAGACTTTTTACTTAAAGAGCTTACCAATCTAGTAGCATTCTCCTTGTCTGGATTTAGACTCGAAAAATAGGCACCAGTAAGTGTAGGGGTCCCAACTCCATATAAGCAATGAACGGGGACATTTGGTGCTTTTGTTTTATCGCCAGCTTCACTTTCGCTCTTGTAAATTGCATAAGTATCTGGGCTACCCATGTCATGGAACAATTCTTTCATTCTACAAAAATAAGTATTTTTAGACCAAAGTATAACATACTGTGCTGATGTGTAATTTCTTGCTGCAGTCATGATCATTACGTCATCGTTGGGTGAAGGTAACATCCATCCAGCGCCACCCAAGTTTCTAATAATACCCCTTAGTGCGCCGGTATCAAAAATAGATACTCCGAAATCAGTTCCAGCCGTCATCTGCACTAGTGAGTTGTTGTTCGTCGGAATTGACTTACTTGTATTGCGGTCATTGGGGCTCCTGCAAATGATCCACCCAATGAAATCATACTGGCAATGTAACGATCCTTCCACTCTTGGCTAACGAAAGTTGCCAAGAATGTTTGTAAGTAGGGTCCACCCATGGAGTGACCCATCAAATGTACTTTCTTGTTGTTGTTTTTGAGATATGTGTCCTCGACTAGGCTCTTCAAATTGGCATAGTCGCCATTTGGACGAGCGAACTCTTTCGGTCCAAGCCTCCAATCATACTAAATGTTGTTAAATGATGAATGTTTGTAAATTTACGTTTGCTGCCCTCAAATCAACTCCTAATTTGTACCCGGCATTTTCAATCAAAAAATTGAAAAAACCAAGCATGTAAGGACCAATCTTCTTGCCCAATGGGGCCGAACCTAGGTAGGTGACACCCTCTGAACCACCAAAGTCCTTGGGTATGACCGTGAGTCCTTCTCTGCTCCTCACGGTGCCATTTACGAATTCTGGTTTAATGTCAAGAAGAAAACAGGGTTGTGAGATTTTAGGTATGATCTCTAACAAATTAATCCATCCTTGATAAAAATTTCTTGTAGTGCTGAAGCAGGGAAATGGTTCTCCTTTCATATTGTCTTTTTTAAACATGAGACTGCCACCACTTAGTCCTCCGGAGAAGATAATAGGCGATCTGTTTGGATTGTCATAAATGTTCTTATTTGTTTGTTGATAGTGTTTCTTTGGTAGGTTGTGTGGTCCTAGAAATATACCATGTTGTACCTGTGCACAACAAACACACAGTATAAAGATCACGAGTATAGTTAAGCGAGCATGCATGTTTGATGAAATAGTCCGATCCGACGGAAATTGAACGGAGTGTTTTCTTATTTATAGACGTAACATACGGACATCCTATTAGAACTTTCTGATTGTTACAGGCACATTTGCATCTCCGAAACTTCTTCCATCTATCCATAAATTAATTTTTGGTCTAAAACTAGCACCATACCTTTTATTAATGTTATACATGGTCAACTATCACCATTTTCTGCATCTACAGGCACGTTTGCACCTCCGAGAGAGACAACAGTTTTCCTTCTTGTTTGGTTTTACCCTTCCGCTTTCCGTCTTAGTCATTTGGCCATAAAAGCTGGCTCTGTTCCAAAACCTCCCAAGAAGAATTTGTTGAGGATAACGCGAAAAAAGGACGTAGAGGTTGCTTCGAAGGCAGCAAAAAGGATCAGATCAAATTCACGCCTCCCCTTATTCTTTTATGTTAGGATAAACAAAGACACTGTTCTTCCAGTTCAAGTCTATGATCATTGGAAATGTCAAATACACAAAAAAGAGGTTGAGGAAAAGCGATGGAAGTAAAAGTATACTTGTCGAAGAATAACCATTGTGGTTTGATAAGGATCATGAGGACGAATTATACACATCAGAATGGCACCAATCAACATTTCAATTTACCGAAACCAGAGTCCATTGATCTCACCGAAGAACTCAAACCCAAAGAACATAATTCACTCTCTTTGATGTTTGGAGTGTCTGAGTATGTAATTAGCATTACAATTAATACGATGACGGAGGTGCTCTGCGCCTATTTTATGCGATACATCCCAAACAAATCATCTACCACACAATCATCGCTTAGCAGCCACATTTTATTTGTTTTGGATGGCACTATACACATGAGATTGCGACCGCAGAAGAGCCAACATTTTTGGTACAATACTCACTATGAAATGCACGGTATGGTGACACAATTAATTTTGACGGATAGATTGCTACCTTTGAAACTGGGATTCCTGGATCAATGCATGATTCAACACAAGCAAATCACAGCCATACTATTTGTAGTGCTATTGGGATGAATTTTGCACTAATAGATTCAGCTTATAGTGGACTTGACTTCTGTGTTGCACTCACTTTTTTTTTTAAAGTTAAGCCAGTTGACGTGTGGGTCATCTGGACAACATGGCTTTATTGGAACTGCCTTATTGACAGCCATATAGATGGATTTTTACATATGTTTCCCTATGGCCTAAATCCTCACGTCTTAGGTGAGAAGCGCTCTGTATCTTGTGTTTTTGCTTTAATACTTGGACTTGCATTTGAATGCTTGATTGAGACCTCTAAGCATGGCAAGTAGTTGTCAACAGGTTCAGGCGGCCAAATTCTTAGATTGAAACAGCCCTTCTCAAAACTGTTTAAACCAAGAATTGAACCTGTGACTTCTACATCTGTGTTGCACTCACAACTCCAGGAAGACCCAAATAGAGTTGAGTTTGACCGTATATCAAGGAGGGAGCAGAATTGTAGAGCATATAAATGGCTTCTTTAAAAAGTGCAGGACAGTCAGCAAGAAAAAAGCGTTTGAGCACTCAGTACCACTTTACATTTGGTGTGTTGGCATGGCTTGTGGTTTGTATAACTTCTGGGGAGTTTTCTATTAAAAAATTGGAGATGTAATAAAAAGTGCATTGTATAATAAATAAGATGTTTCGCATAATACACGTGCAATAAACTTAAAACATGGCGATTGCGTGCTTTATCAAATTGTAACAGCCAAAAGAGTTTTAGTAGTATTTTAAGATGGTGCCTCTCTGGTGACTTAAAACAAGATATTTCTTAAAAACAGGGGAAATACAATCAAGAGTACACTGAAGGTAAAGAGATGTAGTGCTTGATATAAACAATATCCAAAGCAAAGGTAATTATGACAGGGTCAATTACATTTTTTAAAAACAGGATTAAGCCTGAAATTTTATTGGTAGTTTTACAACCCCCGTCAATGGTTATTGATGAGTTACCTTACACTAAAAATATATATACAGATCACTCAGGAGGTGATTGCTCATATTCACTATTTTATATTTTATTTGTATGGAGCCATAGCCCAATTAAAGTGTTTGGACGCGACTAGCGACTTATACCTAACACTGTGTACAATTAACTCTCATGTTCACTATTGGCCTTGTAAATACATCAAGCAGTCCAAATAGAATAGGAAGTTTCCATAAATATTATTGAGGTTTTATAGATAACAGAAAGAGGCTTAAAAACTCTAAAGTGCTTATTGAATCACCGAAAGTGTCCATACTAACATATCCAAGTAAACTAGCATATATGGACCTCTTCCAATCTTCTGACAGCTCTAATCAATCATTGTTCTGTTATCTACTTCAACAATTTTAATTAATTGTTGCGGCAGAGGTTTTTTAAGAACAACTTCAAGAGGGTATCATAGCTAATTTATTTGGATCAATCTAGATTATGATTCTTTGGATTATTCAAATTATTAATTAACAAGTTTATTTGTTTTTTTAGTTCACAAATTGCTGGTATGCACCTTGTCTTGGGTCTTGTGTGACCAATTGTGTAGTAAATGCTAAAACACGGTCTCCAACCTTCAAATCGTTTCTTGATTGATTGGGTCCAATTTCAATAATTGTTCC
>JAOPGA020000877.1:0-10749 GCA_026419775.2 Acrasis kona
ATTTGGACTGCTCGATATGTTTACAAAGCCAATAGTGAATTACCTCAAAGTGATCTATATATTATTTATTTTTAGTGTAAGGTAACTCATACAATTAAAATTGTAACAAAATGTAGACTAGTTAAAGGTCTTTGTTTATTATTAAGTTTTTATTATAAGTTTATATTTATTTATAAAATTTTGGGTTACTAAATGCTAAATTTAATTTCTGTATAAAGAGTAAAAACACAGGTCCATTAATACAGATATTGTTGATAATGAATCCTGCTCTTTTGTTAGTGATTAACAAATTGTTTCTTTATTTGACTTTTGAATTTTTAAAAGTGTTAGAAAATTAAATAAAAAGACAACAATGTTTTTTATTTTCTGTTGCTGAGCTTAAAACACTCTTTTTACTTTTTAATTTAAACTTGATAAAAGTTGAATATTATTTTTATAAATTAAAATTGATAATTTTCCTTTTTTTAAATTTTAAATTATATTAATTAAATTAAAATATTACTTATATCAATTTAAAATATAATATTTATTTACAATATATAAAGCTTTTCAAAGGAAAGCAGCATGCTTTAATAGTGGAGATATCTGATATCTCAAATCAAAGATTATCAATAAATAATCAAAGAGTTGATCATTCTTGTTTTGTAGTCACAGCGTGTGTTTTTCCATGTTATTGTTGCTCCTTGTATGTCTGTGTCTGAGCTTAAAAAGAAAACAAATGCTTACTACAAGTAACAGCCAATATCTTGTTCTTGCAGTTGTAATTAGTGAGGCATTTACATACTTCATGCGCCATATTCACACCATCTCCAATATCAAATAATATCGGATAGGACCGATATCTTTTTGATTTCTTACAAAATCCGATAATTTTCTTATCGGATTACCGGCCACTACCGATAAGACCCCTATTATATTTTAGTGTATGATAACTCATCAACACTCGTTGTGACGGGTTTTTTTAAAAATACCAATAAACTGTACAGGCTAGATCCCTTTTTTTTTAAAAAAGGCTAATCATAACGAAGCAAAACCACAGGTAGCTCTTGATTCCCTGCAATGTTGATGGAAGCGATTCCAACGTTACGATCTAAAAATCTATTCAACATATTCCGGATTTTGAATCAAAGTTGAAATTTTTGATAATGTATGTCATCATGAAACAAAACAATCGAAAGAATTTCAGAATTCTAAACTGCACGCTCTTTGGAGAGTTTTTTTGGAGAGAAAGGAGTGAGTTGGGAGTTTGTTCAACGAATGTCTTCATTTGCTCATAAGAACCAGCAGTGATTAGAGGAGCGGTTGTTGGGTTAGAATTGTTCCAAATAAATGATAGATGTTGTTGAACGTGGTTTGCCGACGTGCTGCGTTCAATCATTTCCAATATATATTATCGAACCTGATTAAAATGTACAAATGGATGTCATCGTCGCGACTGTCTCTCTTTTAATGGACTGGATATACGTGGAAGGTTTGGATTGTCCCTTGCTGCAAAAATTGATTGCTCTCGATGCATGTTGACTCCTTATTTTGAGTGATGGTTGTAATCGACGTGACCAAAAACAACTTCACAAGTTAAGTGATGTCAGGTAGAAATGCATATGGTATTATTCGCAAACTTGTTTCTGAAGGCAGGATGTTGGAAGCTAGAAAACAATTTATCAAGTCACCCAACAAGTATGATGCTGCAACTTTAATAAGCAGAGCGGAAGATGTGGAGTCCGCTGATCAAATTTATAATGCTTTGAGAATTGAGGAAAGAGATCAGTTTCTGACAGAATTACACTCAAATACTATTAAAATGTTGAGTTTTGTTAAAATTGAGAAGGTATGTGTTAAGGTCCTCAACGTACTAAAAATTAGTCGGTACCTGTTGAAGACCAAGCAGGAGGCAGCACACGATCTGTCGGCGTTGAATTAGAAGATCACCCACGATCTATCCGAAGCCAAGCAGAAGATCTTTTACATTTAGTAAGAAGTTGCAAAGATGTGAAATCTACAATGTTGCTTACTGCTCTCGGAGAAGTACAGCATTGATTCCCGTAAGGTTTTAAATTGCTCTCACTTTAATTATTTCAAGATGTCCAACAACGAAGTTGAGGAGGTCATTATCCACTTGAACAAAAGTAAAGGCTAAAGATCTCGCGATCGGATTTTTACTACGCGTCATCACTCAGCATAACATTAAACCAAAGCACATTGCCGATGTCCTGCTACTTTGCGAAGCCGATCTGAGTGCCGCACTTCGCGTATACAATCACTTTAAGGAATTAAAAACACCAAACGTTGTCCAAACTACCATGATGAGAATTTACGCAAAGAATGGGAGAATCGACGAATCAGTGGATCTGTTCAAATCGTTATCAAACAAGAAAATTCTAACCACTTATGATTGTGGAGTATTGATAGGAAATTTACCAATCGATAAAGCAGAAGCAGTTTACAAGTACGTATTGATTGAGGGTTTAAAGCTCTCAAGCTTCATGCTCAACTCCATGTTCCGTATGTACATTGCAACCAATCGCTTATCAGACGCCACCGACGTATTCAAAAAAATGAAACTAGAAAAATTTGACCCTGGAATACAAACATACACTAGCTTGATCAAAGCAAACGGTGAGATTGGACGATTGGATTTATCGATGAACCTGTTCGAGGAAATGATCCAAAAGAATATTCAACCAAATAATATCACCTTCTTAGTTCTACTGAACGCCTGTGCAAAGCATAATGACGTTACAAATGGTGTTAAAGTGATCCAATACATGTCTAAACGCGATATTGTCGTGGATGAGAAGATCTCTACTGCCATGATCGCCATTTATGGCAAAGCGAACATGATTAACGAAGCTTTCAATATCTTTCAAAAGATCAAGACGCCCGATAGGGTCACATGTATTGCCATGCTTGAAGCGTGCATAGAAACGGGTGATGCTGAAAAGGGACACAAAGTGCATCGAATTATAGTAGAGAAGAGCACTGGAGTTATCGACAGTAAGGTCTATACTAGTTTGATTAAAATGTATGGCTCTCAAAACCAAATTGAATCAGCGATTGCCGTCTTTAGAGAAATGATACGGATGAAGTGTTCCCCTAATCACATTACGTGTCTAGTATTACTAAATGCCTGCGCCAAGGAAAAGAACATTAAAATTGGTGATGAAGTGATGAAGTATATTTTTAATAATAAAATTGAAATGGATTATAAATTACAGGCCATCGTTATGCGAATGTATGGTGCAAATGGTAGATTAGATGACATGATTGGTATGATGAGAACTGTGCACAATAAACTGGATAATATTTCCTTCTCTATCGCCATCCAAGCATGTACGGAACATAAGGACATTGAACATGGTAGACAGGTATATGAGTTAATAAGAAGTAGTAAAGTTGTGATAGACAACAGGCTATACACTGCAATGATTAGAATGTTTGGTGAATGTGGTGAAGTGGTCATGTCTATGACAATCTTCTGTGAAATGGTTAATAAGGGAAATCCTCCAGGCTATGCTGAGTGCCTAGCTATGCTGGATGCATGTGCAGAGGCAGGCGATCAAGAACTGGGTGATTTGACCATGCACTACATAAAAAAGAACAGTATCGTTATGGACATTAACCTGTACAATACTTTAATAAAAATGTATGGATCCACAAATAGAGTGCAAGATGCAATGCAGTTATTTTATCATCTGAAAGACTCTGATACTCGCCCAGATGCGTTTACATGTACACTTGCGCTAAATCTATGCGGAAAGTATTCTTCAATCGATCATGGTTTGAATGTGATCAAATACATCAAAGAAGAATCGCTGCAAGAAAACATTATTTTGATCAATTCAATGATTTTGTTTTATGGAAAAAGTTGTCAGCTTAATGAGGCTATCCAGTTGTTCGAGAGCGTTGTTAATTATCCAGAGTGTGACATTGTTACGTGGGCGACCATGATCCAATGTTGCGCTGTCTCTGGTAACAGCGAGACTGCGCAATTAGTTTTCGATCGAATGATTGAAAAGGGTATCGCTCCAAATACACAATGTATGACATCACTAATGACTGCCTTCAGTCACAACCATAAATATGATGAAGCCAAGAAGTTGTACGCGACAATGGAGTCGAGGTACGGTATCAAGCCAAATGTATACATTTCTACAGCACTCATCGATGTTATGGGTAGATCCGGCCATATAAAAGAAGCTGAAGAATTCATTCAAAGCTTCGAAAATCCAACACCATTAATGTGGAACGTGTTGTTGGGTTCGTGTAGAATTTATTATGATATGAACACTGCTGAGAGATGTTTTAAAAAACTAAAAGAAATGAATCAAGTTTCATCATCTGATTATGTTACAATGATCCATATAGCATCAAGATATGAAGATTGGAGTCGAAGAGAGGAGCTTTATAAAGAAATGTCCGACAAAGGATTCAAAAGAATTCCAGGTATAAGTAGTACAACTATAGATGGAAGGGCCTATTACATAACAGTCGACGATCAAAACATTGACTGCAGAAAGGAAATAGATGCAGTACTAAATGATATTCGTGTAAAAGCAGAGGAGATGGGTTACGCTCCAAGACTAAGTTGTGTGACTCGACCAATGAATACTTTATATCAAAAAATAGAGCATCTGTGGCAGCACAGTGAGAAGATTGGAATTGGATTGCATCTTTTGAAAACCAAACCAAAATCTACAATAACTATTATGGAAAATTTGAGAATGTGCGAGGACTGTCATGATGCAACTGAGTACATTAGCAAGATTACGGAAAGAAGAATTGAAATAAGAGACTCCAGTAGATGGCACGTATTTGAAAATGGCAAATGTGATTGCGTTTAACTTTGCGTTCAACAAATTTGCATACGAACATCATTTACTACAATCCTTAACTGATACATACTCACGTGCATAGTGTAGTACTGAATAGCGACAGACACCAGCCCAATCAATCATGACTCGCTATCTTTTGCTCTTACACCAAAACGGCGCTTCCTAGATATCCAATCTGAAAACGAACTCCTCTACTACTAGACTCTAGAACAAATATGATCAACTCATATCTTGTCAATGCTTGCAACATGATTTATATGGAAGGGATCCAACTTCATGACACTCACATACTCCTCACTCTCAATAAAAATACAACCGACATTCACACCTCCAGATTCCTCTGCATTGTCGGTGTGGTGTATACAGCCGAAGATCTGGCAGATTTGGAGGCAAGGGTTGCGCAGCGTGAGTGCCAGATGGAGTAAGAGGTTTCCATCAGAATAGTGGAGATCTTTCTCAACACTGAGAGTGGCTTTTTAACAGGAATCCACTTCGTCAACAATAGGATAACAGGTGGGAGATTCGGATTTATAAATATTACAGGTTTGACAGCCAACGAAAAAGAAGACATCAGGACTAGAGAGCAGCTCTTCCTTCAATTATCAGATAAAGAAGATTTATCTCTTATCTCTTGGAATCCAAAACTACCCCTAATAAGTGATCCTGGCAGCATATTGCTACGGATCAACTCATTAATTGATATATGGGCGTTTAGTGTCAGTTATTTTATTGTTTTGAGGGCGAGACTTGAAGAAGATTGGTGTCAACGCAGGTTCACTGATTATATAATGATTGTTCAGTCCAAGCTTTGCATACTTATATGCTTCTTCGTTACGGAATATTGGTGTGCGCCTGGACATAGATAAATTCGCAGCTAGAGAGACGACTCTTTTCTGTAACAATGCCTCTGATGGTCTTAAACATCCATAAAGTCTTAGGAGTCACCTCTGCAATGTGTGAATCATCTTGTGGTCTTTGCATTGGAGTATTCTTGAAGTTCGTGTATATTACAATATTCAACACATCAAACTTCTCATCAATCATTTTTTTTAGTTAGCCAAAATAAACAGAAATGAAAATGAACAAATAATATTTTTTAATTTCTCTCTTCTAATGCTTGGATCACTTCTAGCCAATCAATGTCATCTACTGTATGTTGTCCTCTGGCTCTCTCTAAACAATCATTGTACTGTCCACTATAGACTGGAAACATCTCAACAATACTTTTAACTGCCAATATATCGCTTGAACAGGAAAGTATGTTCATTATAATTAATCCTTGAGATCTCGCATCCAAATATTTTTCAGGAGTATAACCGTTTCGTATGAGACCGGAAACAGCGTCAGATAACATGCGGTCTTCTTCGCCTCCACAACATCTAACGCACATTAAATAATAGACTATCTTTTGATATCGTGTCTTTGATTGATGTAGCAATTCTTCACCGCCATATTTGATGACTGCATCAGTAATGTTTCCACAATAATGATATGTAGAAAGACTGAAATCAATAACATCAAAATATAATGGCTCTGGAAGTATTGCAGTGACGTAGTCTGGAATTTGCTCACTTTTATGCCAACAGTTAGCGCCAGTGTAGTCGCCAATGTAGTGATGATCGATACCGATATGAACTGATATAGAGAAATCTGCACCACAGTCATAGAACACTTTAATGTGGGAAGCTTCTTTGTCTGGCATCTGCATATATCTCATCAGAGCGGAACGTTCACTTTCTAAACAGTTAATATCTGCTCCATACTTAACTGCAGTCGGAATGCTACCGATGTTATGGATATCACTATTTTGATCTACCATAATGTTCAAAGCTCTCTTCATGTCGTATTCTCTATTACAGTTCGAAAGCAGGTAAACCAGAGTCTCTTCAAGTGGACAAACATACTTAAGTACACAATCAATACCGGTACTGTACATTGCATCGGCGTATTCATTTTGTTTATTGTAATAAAATTCTTTTCGTAAACTTTCTAATATGGGGACTGCGACACCATCACCTTTACGTAGTATAGCTTCAGTATGCACTAACAAGCGAGGCGTTTTGGTCTCTGGATCATAGTACTTGTCAATGTAAGTAGCGTTTTTGAAATCTTCCTTATCATGTACTTTATTATATGCTTCATTGTATTTGAAGCTGTCAGAGTTCATGATTACTTTGCAAAGATTTGTGATTTCAGTGGCATCGTTATGATGCGATATGATGAGGCCAACCATTGAAACCATAATGCTGGGTGGAACGTAGGACCAGAGTGATTCATCGTAGATTGGACTAAAATCTTTCCTTTTAGCCATATACTTGAGAAGGCACTCTAATCGTTTAACGTATATCCTATTCATGGCGTCTTTGGGGAGGATACGTTTTTTATTGTATTGTTTGATGACCAGCTTTGCAGCCTTGATGACAGGAAGTTTGAAATACGCATGGGCCTTTTCAGGCATGTGTATTGTGTGCTCAATGTTTTTAATCTCCCAAAGTGTTGCCAGCTCATTTACTTTCTTGTTACTCGCGTAATGGTTCCACATTTTGTTGATGCAACGTGCGGTGGATAACTCTTTACGACGTAGAAAATCTAGTACGGTCTCGACCACTATTTTGTTGTCCATTTTGTTTTTTGGATGTGTGTTTCTGAACAATTATAAAGTTTTAACATGTTTGTTCGCAAAGAGTTCATTGGGTCGTCTCTATGCTTGTAAAAAATGTTGAACTCAACCAGTTAGAGGAATTAGGTGGTGATGGTCTACTTGGGAGCAACATGACGAAGAGGATACTCCTGTGATTGTGATTACGTGAAGGTTAAGAATAAAGAATTGATTTAAAATTGTTGGTGGATTTTTCACTGCACATTTTTCTATATTCCTGGAAAGGACTATTGGTTTTCTTGAATTTGCTATTTTTTTCGTGGGCTTCATGTATGCATTCTTCCTTTAAATGTTTTTTGTAGTAGCTTTTAGTGAGACACCCAACAGAGCAGCGATAGCATCCGCGATTGATTGTGCGAGTTCCTAGGTTGAAATCGTTGACTTGCTCTACCATGCGGTAATGGTTTTTTAGTTCAGACCGTATTTTAGTTCTTATCTTTTGCCGGCGGTGTTCTCAAGAGTTAGTAAGGAGCACTCTCTTCTCTGATACAAAACTAATATATAGACTTTTGATCGCCATCAATCCGTGATTACAATCTTGAAAATTACTCACTCATAGTTTCCTCATCGCATCATCGTTCGACTTATACGATTTGGATTTGTTTCCTCCACCTTGTTCAATTGACGTTGATGTCCACAATCCAATAGTTGATCGGAGAATTATAAATAACATGGAGAGAGTGAGTGGTACAATGTCATGGTTATCACGCTACAAATACCTGATAATTCTCGGGATAGTTGCATTCCTCGCTCCCTTATTCTATCAATTTTTTTGGATCACGACAATAATATATCATGAAGTTGTTGGATTAGGGGAGACACCATACAGATCAACTATTAAGGACGGAGAGCCTCAAATTCCCTCTATTGTCCATTTGATATGGAAGAACAATGATACATCAACATATCCCCACCATAAATCATCACCTGCCTCTTGGAAAGCAAGATACCCTGAATATATAATTAAAATTTGGACAGATGAACAAATGTCGAGTTTGGTAGAGAAAGAATACACTTGGCTATTTCCATTATTTAAAAGTTATGAGCACAATGTACAGAGAGCAGATGTGGCCAGATTGGTCGTTCTGCACCACGAAGGCGGTATATATAGCGACTTGGATTCATTTCCGAATCATCAAGATTTAGGACATTGGCGGAATGCTGAGATTGTTGTTCCTGCCAACTCTTATGGTCGTTCCGTGACAAACCATTTCTTGATGGCAAAGAAAGGTAGCAAGTTTATAGAATACGCTCTTCACGAGCTACATCAACATAACAGGTGGATAATTCTACCGTACTTGAGGGTGTTTTGGTCAACAGGGCCACTCTTTTTAGCTGTTCAATTGAAAAAATGGATGAAGGTCCACCCTGACTTTGATTTTGTAATGATTCACGTTAGAGAATTAGGTCAATATGTGACTCATTCAGGAGGAAGATCTTGGCACTCATGGGATGGTTATATGTTAAATCTTATAGCAGACAATCCTGATAAACTTCTACTGTATCTTCCAATGATCTTTATATTTGTTGTAATCTTGTGTTTCGTCTTATTTTTGATATGGAGGCTTGGCCGACGGAGGCGTTTAGATAAAGATATAAATTAATCAATAAATTCTCTTCCTTGTGCTGATTAGTTTCTTATATTCTACATCGATTTAGTTCGAGGTTTGCATTAATTGGGTTGTTGAGTCTGAGAAACTCATGTTATGGTTGGTTGATCAATAAATTGTAATCATATACCAATAATTTCTATCAAGTTCGCAAACAAGGCTGTTCAGGATGTCATCACAATCAGGCAAAACCGTGGATTCAAAAATTACCGAAATCATTGAAAGTGGAGACCTATCAACTCTTATTCCTGAATGCGAAAATATTGAATTAGAGGTAAGCCGACTTTCATTTATGACTTATGAAGTAGTACTGCAGCGATCGTGACAATAAGGTATCCTCCTACTTCTATGCATCATTCCTGTTCGGATACTTAATTAATAACGACCTGTAAGTAGCTCAAGCCACACTTTCTTAAACTATTAGGGACAATTGTAGATTTTTGTGGAAACGTATCCCTAAGGAAATCAAAAAAGCAGAGGTGGCTGCAGTTTGGAAGATCGGACAAGCGTTATGGCAAAGGGATTATACTGAGACGTACAATGCTGTTAAAAATTTCCAATGGAGCCAAGCGTTGAAACCTCTAGTAGACGCTTTTCTGACCAACTTGAGAAACAGAAATCTAAACCTCATTGCTAAAGCTTATAACAGCGTAAGCGTGTCCGACCTATCAGTGATGTTGGGAATGGGAGAAGAGGAAGTAATTCAACACGTCATGAGCGACTATGTTGATTTTCACTACGACCAACAAACCAAGTACTTCACACCCAACAAAAATATCCTCAAGACGAACGAGACAACCAAGAGCACAGGATTAGATACCATCTCATCTTTGGCCAAGAAGACTTTGTTCTTAGAGCTTAATTAAAAGTATTAATTTGACATAAAATCCTTTCTTGTTTCTTTTTTGTTTGGTTGACCTTTGAGATTGCAAGAGAAATAACACCTTATCGTTCTGTCGCGAACAGAGTCATCCTTTGTCGTATCAATAACGAATCATGAACCGAAGTGGGGGTACAAATCAAAACACAAAACAAATGCTCTCCAATTCAACTGTCATCAAGAGCAAGTGGAAGATACAGGGTAAAATTGGTCAGGGCGCATTTGGTTCGTAATATAACTCCCACAATCTTATTAATGAAATCATTTAGGCGAGACATATTCGGCAGTGGACCTACATTCTTCCGAGGACGTTGCGATAAAAGTAGAAAAGCTTGACAACAAAAAGATGGTTCTCAAGTTAGAAGTTATAGCATTGAAGAAGCTGCAAGGTACTTGTTTATTTCACCTCAACATTCTTATAATAAAGGGTGTCCCTACGTTGTTCGATATTTACATTCTGGACGACAGGACGATTTTAACTTTTTGGTTATGGAGAGGCTGGGGGAGAATCTTGCGGATTTACGTAAGCGCACACCCCGTTATAATGGAAGCTTTAGTATGAACACTACTGTGCGATTAGGCATACAAATGATTGAATCATTGGAAGGCGTCCATAAACTCGGCTACATTCATCGGGACGTGAAACCAGTAAACCACGAAACTATCCTGCGTTCTCTAACTCTTTACAGAGCAATTTTGTAATGGGGAAAGCAAAAAACAAAAGAAGGGAGGGCGGTACCTGATTGATTTTGGTACTGGCGAGAAAAT
>JAOPGA020000879.1:0-105882 GCA_026419775.2 Acrasis kona
TGGCAGGGGGCAGGAGATGGAGTATATGTGTTCTCCCGTACAGGCGAGAGCAGTTGAGCGGTGGACCGAATGACGGGACCAGGGGTGCAGGGCTCAGCAACGACGAGGGGGAGTCGTGGGGAGAGTGTTGCAGCGGCAGTGGTCGCGGTGGTGTCGGCGGTGTTGGCGGCAGAGGCGGGTTTTGACGCTTTGGACGCTTTGGCGTCATAGATGTTCTTGAAGAACGCTTTTTTCCTCAAACTCCTCTTGGAGTTGGGGTCAGCAGGAGTCTGCTTGCGGGTGCTCTGAGACTTCTGTTTAAGAGGTCGCCCATTGCGGCCTATTAAAACCCAACTGCCATTTGGGGTGAAACTGAGGGCAGAAGCAGCCTCATTAGGGGAGACGGTTGAATTGGAGGCTTGGACCGTCTGTGTTTGGGCGGGTGCCGGAGATGCATTCGCAGGATTTGAATTGGAATCAGGTTGAACGGAAGGTTGTTTCTTCTTGTTCTTCTTGTTCAACTTCTTGCTCCTGGAAGGTTGCTTCTTCTTGTTGGCGGCCTCATTTGACATAGGGACGGAGCGGGTGGAGGCGCCAATGATGAACCACTTGTTGTGCTCAACAACCGTAATATAATCGTCAGCATTGCAGACTTCAATAGTGAAGTCGGTGGCAAAGTGAGCTCCAAGGTTGTAATTGATAGTGAGCATGTATTTCGAAATGTGAAGTTCGCGGAGAGTGGATTCGATGCGGAGAAGTCAATAAGAGTAAAGACATCACTATGTCATCCGGTTCAGAGTATGTTTGTACGACATGCTGGACACCTACTGGACCGACAGATACACTTCTTTGAAGATTTTTAGACTCGTAATGACCTTATCCATCCAGTATCTGATAATAGAGCGTGAATATGTTGGGAATACTTTCATTGCTTTTGATACACCATGATGAGATACATATACAGCTGCTACCTTTTCTACTTTGATGGTAATTCAAAAGATGCTTCAAGGTTATTTCTACTTTGATGGTCATTTTGTTAGGCTCTTTAAATTGTACTTTAATGGCGAAAACTCGAGCTTAAAAGCAAAAAATGCTACCACCATTTTCAACAAACAACAAAGCAAGCATGGCAAGGAAGACTCTATCAAAGAAAGCTGACATTGACCAACAAACGTTAACTCAGATGGCAAGACGCAGCCGTCAACCAAACCGCGACCCGGACTTCGTTTACAAGGACCAAACAGAGAACCAAAGAGAGATTAATGAGCTGAAGAGCCCAAACAACTGTCAAGACTCAGACGAAGAAGACAATCTCTTTCAGATGGACATGCAGGCACTCGACGACGCTGCCGCGTTTCAAGAATCCATCTTCGCGGCTTCTGAAAGGGCTGATCGTGGCAATTGCAGTTTGGAACAAGACTTTGTGTGTGACAGATCTGAAGAGGACTGCAACGGTGTGCAGGAATGCGCAGCAGACAGTAAACGCACACATCATCCAAGTGAAGTAGCACAAGAGAGGGAAGCAAAGAGGGCTAGGCTGCAGGCTGAGGCTGAGGAGCGCAGAAAATTGCGTGAGGCGGAGAGACGTGCCAGGCAACAAGAGCGTGAACAAGAAAAGATCAGACGTGAACAAGAGAGAATCAGTAAGAGGGAGAGACGTGAACGAGAGATCAGACAGGCCAAAGAACACCGTGAATACCTGAAACAGCAGAGACAATTGCAGAAAGATTACAAGAGATCAGAGAGAGAGTAGAGACGACTTTTGAAAGAGAAAGARGTGCAGCAAAAGAAGGAGCAAAGAAGACTAGAGAAGGAAGAAAAAGACAAAAAGAAGAACCACATGAAAGAACTAAAGACAAGAGCACGTCGCGGGGTCCAGAACGTGTCCTTCCAACGCTTCCTAGAGATGAATAAAGTTGTCTCTTACTTTCCCCATTGTAAACCCCATATATGGTGAAAAAAATGGTAAACTTGTATTAAATTTTGAGTTTTTACAATTCCCAGACATTTCCGCAGAGAGCTTCTGCAGAATCCGTGAAATTCTATTGGACGGATTATGGAATCTTCACTTGGACCTCACTCGGATTTTGTTACAAAACACATTTTATTGTAATGTTAGAACTGTACATTAGTAAAATGACAGTTATTGAATACAATCTCCTTCCCGCTGGATGTAGTGACTTCTTTCTATTGTACGGATGGTGTGTTTGTTTCCGTATCAACATCTCTAACATCAATTTCGTCCTCATCAGAATCGATATTAGGGTAATCATCTTTTGAAGACGATGACACCGCTTTTGGTACAACTCAGTCTTTGAATGGGTTCTCATTCTGCAGTGCTGATACCACTTTCCTTGCAATCTTTGGACGAACATTCTTCTCAGAATCAATGTATACTTGCGACGTGGATGTGTTTTTATGCCGAAGCATGGCTTGAATTTCCACAGCTGTAAAACCTGCAGATACCATAGATGTTGCAAGAGAATGGCGTCCTGAGTGGCTTGTATAACGTTCCAAACCTGTTTTTGCTTTCGCAGCATTGGCTCCAAGTTTCAATCTTCTTGCTTCGCAAATTTTCCCTGTCCTAATCTCTTCTTGTACATCGTCTGGCAAAAATTTTGCATAATGCGTCATGATGTCCTTGAAAATATTGYGTATAGGGTTGATACCAATCTGCTTCTTTTCTGAGAAGTACCCTCCATTCTTTGTTGACACAAAATATCTCCACACTCTTCCTGTGAGTTGCTTGTTATCAACACCTTCAGCACATGCGTCTCGATAATGTAAGAAAAGTTGATACGGACAGATATTGTAAAGTTTGAATTTCCCATCAACAATTCCTTCAACACCAAGTTCCTGTTCAACATTAGATTTGCTGACCACATCTGAATCCAATTTTTGGATCACTCATTTTTTTAAACATAAGAGACAGCTTTTCCCGTTTACTTTTCGCTCAGGATATTTTTGCTCACTCGTGTGTCACTCTTTCGGACTTTGTTCCGCTCGGCGGAGCCTCCGCTACACTCAGTCCTCACTCGTTCCGCACTCGTTCGCAAAAATATCCTTCGCCCGCAGACGTGACGGAAAATTCCAGATCCATCCTCCTCACCACAAGGCATCACACAGATGATGGACACCGTGAAAGTTTACAATAAATATATGAGAGAGGGAAAGCTCATGGATTGTTTCACCGAGAACAACGCCAGCAGCACCTGCTCAGAAACTACTCAGCCACACCAACAATCACACCATGCCAACACCAATGAGGAACACGCCAGCTCCAATGAAGACAAGGACAGCATCAGTGATGAGGCTCGACCAAGGCGCTATGGTAAGGACTGCGATCCCAACCAAACATACGGTGCCAACAATAGTGATGATGACCAAGATGATGAAAGTACTCAGGAGCATTATCCAGAACCAGTTGCAAGTGCAAGCGGTTCAAGTTCAAGTGATGCAATTGATATCGATACTGAAGTTGATCACCAAGAGGTATACGCACTCAAGAAGATGCGCATCATCCAAATGCGCAGGGAAGCATTACAAGCTGCTCTTGACAACCTTGATTCGCAGTATGAGGAGCTTGAGAGGTTGTATCTGAACTTCGATTAATTTATAATTTCTTGTTCTGAAAAAATAAAATTTCATTTTTACAAAAAATTGGCTAATTTGATTGCTCTTGACAATACATCCATACTAGTGTAACCAAGTAAACTAGCATAAATAGTAGCTTTGCGTTTGTCAGTCGTAGGATGTTTGTCAAAATCAAAACCACTTTGATATAGTGTGAATGGAAGACCCCAGAATTTAAATGAGCCCTTTATGAGTGATCCTGGCAGCATGTTGCTTTGAATCAGGTCATTGATTGATTGCATTGCATCATATGTGTATGGCAAATTTTTGCGACAATTTAGAAACACATGGGATTGGTCCTCATGTTGCAAACAACACCTCGGGTATTTGGTGTTGCTAATTTGGTTGTTGTTGTCCCAATACTGCATTTTAGAAAGTGTGCAGTTGATTGGAACGGAGACGGAGGAGGAAGATCTGTTTGGGTTGTGACATAAGGTTGGTGTCAACGCTGGCTTTAATATTATATTCATCATGGAGAATATTATATTTGTAGTCAGAGGAGTTGGAGATGGTGGACAGAAGGTAGTCGGAGACTGCACTACGGAAAGAGGAGTGTGGAACTTCTTCACCTCTACAAACAATGTCAAAGAGATGTGACAATGGAGGACTAATGTCATTGATGTAGTCCCAGTTTTGCAAATTTATCCGCTGCTTCATTTCCAGGAATGTTGGCGTGGGCCTGGACATAAAAGAACTCGCAGCTAGCAAAACAATTCTTCTCTGTAACAATAGCAGAGAGAAGCTGATTGTCATATACACAAAGCTTTTTTTCTATAGAAGTCAGCTTTGAGAGCAAGCATAGAAGTGATGTCTCATGATATCGCGGGAAAGATTCAGGGGAGAGCAAATGAATGCATCTCGCAAAGCTGTGTATTCCCTCGCAACTAAGTCAGGGGAGAGCAAATGAATGCATCTCGCAACCGCTATTATCTGCTTTGAGGTCTCAATTCAATCATGCACGTTTTGTTGCCCTTACATAATTACTTACATTTGATGATGGATCAATTGCTTGTTGGTTTGTATTCATTTTGTTGAATAGAAAGACTCCTTCAAGTTCAATTAGATTATTTTTATTTTGTTCAACCAAATTTGGAAGAGTATTAAACCAATGGGGTAATGAGTATTCTTGTGTGTATTTCGGCTTTGAGTGAGTTAAAGCTTGGAGAAATCCATAGAGTTCCGCTCTGTAATTGTTGGCTATGCCAGGTATTCTTCCATACTCTACCTTATCAAGTCCTTACTATTTACTACCACATAAGCAGCAATAGTTTTGTCTTTGTTTGCAGAGCCATCTGTGTACCAAGTGACAACATTTCCATCGCTATTGATATCGTTAGAGGTGGGACTAACAAGGTTAGAGCGAGCTTCTTCAAGGAATAGTGCGACTTTTCCTTTGTCTGGCGAGGCCATAGTGCGTGACACTGTCCTGATATAGAATTCCTTTAAGTTGACATCTAAGATATCCGAAAGTTGTTGGACTTTATCAACATTAGACCAGAAGGGGTCATTCAAAAGGTGTATACTCTTTGCAGCAAGAACACGTGAGGTCTCAGAATCAGTTGTGTGCTTGTTACAGGCTGTGAGTACATACGAGGATGCATTCTTTAGCAGCGAGTTGTCAACTATGTGCAGATTAGCGGAGTATAGCAGATTGCACGAGTTCACCAGATAAGAGTTCACCCGATTGGTATGGGAGATTCGTGTTTTGGACATTGCTGGGTGCACATGCAACCTATTGGCCAGTTGAATGTCAAAGAATCGTCGCCTGGTGGTGGCGAAGAGATGCGGATCAGTGCCAGAGTTTAAGGACTTGTGTAGCCCAACAAAAACTTCAGTTTTGATCAGCGTGGAGGGATGGCCTAGTCCATATTCACCTCTGTTCGGTGGAGCAAAAAGAAATAGTCTACCCATGTTTCTCCTCCATATTCCGGCAATGTCAATAAAGGAGGAAGAGACCAGACTGTCTAATTGCTGGAATTGTGTGTTGTTCCAGCTGAAGCAGTCTGCAGCGTATGTTATAGTCGGAATAATGATTGTATTCACGGCCATGATGAGCTGGTTGACAGGGAGGAAATGGTTCCTAAGCTTCTCAAATTTCTTTCTGACCTGCGAGGTGATATGGTCAACGTGGCCAGAATGAGAACCATCAGCTGAGAAGTGGGCGCCGAGGTAACGTATGGGCTCTTGCGGGATAAGAGATACAATGGGTGTACCATCGATGAGTATGGATGGTGGATTGGTTGTATTAAAACCGTGGGTGTTGGTACAGAGAAATGTTTTAGAGGCATTTATCTCTAGACCGGTGCCATTTATAGCCACAAGTAGGGCGTCCATAAGCAGCTGCAGGTGTTGGATGTTGTCTGATGCTAGCGCAACATCATCTGCGTAGAGAAGAGAAGAGATACAAATGCATTCGTCATGAGTGAATTTGTATCCGAGGTTCATGGAGTTAATTTTATCCGCAATGGCATCAACGAAGAAGTTGAACAGGAGTGGTGATAGAATGTCGCCCTGTTGCACTCCTCTGCAGACTTTGAATTTCTCTGTGATGCCAAGACCAGTTATGACATCACTGTAGGCGTCAGAATAGAGTCCATCGATCATCTCAATGAAGTCTACGGGGATGCCCATGTGGCGAAGCGCCACAAACAGTGATGATTGGAAAATAGAGTCAAACGCCTTTGTGAAGTCAATGGTACAAAGGTGGAAATCATCCATGTTTTTGTGGACAGATTGTAGGACAAACTTAGGATCGAAGGAGACAGCTCCTGAGTGATCAATAAGCGCTGTGAGAGTGAGAGTCTTCGCTGTAGAGTTTATGTGGCGAAACCACTTCTTGCGGTTTTGAAAGAAGTTCCGGTTTCTGGTCTTAATGCCATTGATCCGCCTGTCTTTAGACTCACTCTGAATGGTAGCCACTAATTCCTCTGCAGATACCTTCACATAATTGTCGGCGTCAAGAGCGAGGTCATCATCAACCTGTAGAGCACTAGTAGAGCTGTCGATATCAAACATATTGTTCAATATTTGGTCACGTTCGCGTTGGGCGAAACGAAGAGCTTTTCTAGCTTTCCTCACATTCTTACTGTCGAATGTGTCAGGTTTTGGTGGTTTGTCAAACCTCACGGGAGGAGACGGTTTATTTCGAACTGACAAAATTCTGGTAGAAATATCCATGGTGACTAACCGATGGTCAGTATGAACAAATTCTTGAGAACTTGTTTCATAGCGAGTGACCTCTGAAATGGTAGCCTTGGATCCGATATTGGTGCGGATTATGAGACACGAACTCATTTATTACACTTTGTACTTTGGTTCATTTTCATTTGGATGACAGTCTGTTGTAATAAATACATTCACGGTTGACGGTGTAGAGTCTCTCTGCCAGCGAAGATGTTGCCACAGGAAACGCACAATATATGCTCCACTATATTGTATGACAAAGCCAATCAAAAATTAAATTAGAACAGATATGAACAGAATCAATCTCATAAGCCAGCCAGGCTGCAATCAAAAAGACAGTCAAAATTCGAGGTTATATCCAGAACAACCAATGCAACGCTACTAGATAGTATTATTGTATAACTTTGTTTGACAAGTTGTAACATCTCCAAAGCAGATGACTTGTCGGCCTTTATCTTGTCAGCACAATTATATTTCCTTGATATATACAATCTCAAACATGACAGTGGTGAATAAGTAACTATATATTAACATGTTTTTGTTTGTTTTGTTGTATGTGTTAAAGGGTCTACCTGATGTAATGACCAAAATAAACAATAATTCTTCCAAAAAGAATTGGACCCTTCCACTTTTGTTCACAGATAATTTCTAATTCACCGAAGCATACAACACGCTTTAAAAGCAATCACGCAGGTGGATAGTTTCTTCCATGTTAGAAAGCCCGTAAAATAGACGTCTTAAGACTTTCAGTTGAGCACAGAACCGTGCAAAAATTGAAAGAATCAAAAAGTGTTTATTTCTTGATGCCTTAAAGTTTATCTTTCATATTCATCATCAGATTTGGAAACAGAGTGATCAGATTAAATCCCACAATCAATTTCAAACTCAGAGTCAGTGTTGTCCCCAAAATCTTCACCTTCTAAATCTTGAACAAATCCATCTTTAAATCTCTCAGGTACATTATAAATTCGAGTTGGCTGAAGCTGATCTTGAGATGAATCTGTTTGTTGCCCTTCTTCTTGCATTACTTTTGCTTTCTTTTTCGGCCTTTTCAAACTGGATTTATGACTCTCACTCTTTCCACTTTTTTGTTGAGACAAATTAAACAATTCTTTGTAGTTTACAATTTTCTTACCTTGATTCTGCTGCTTCTAGTTTTTTTATAATGTCAACTTTTAAGTCCACCAGTTTTGATGATGACAATTCTCTGCACGTCGATGTTTACAAAAACCAAGTTGAGTGACCCTCAACATGTCACATTAGACCACAAGTCGGTCAGTGCACCGCAAAAGAAAGAAAGATGGAAAACTTACAGAAAGAAAAGCTTATTTAGGTACTATGGACGCCGATACAAGAAACATTGGAGAGAAATGTCAAACAACGAATTTTACATTGCAATGATTAAAAACAAGAAAGATTACTTTGTTTTGAAAGACCACAAACTATTTAAAACTAAAATAAAGCATGCATATTCTGACGGACCTTGTTAGCTTCTTACAACCTTTTGTGTCACAAAACCGTTGGGATATTTTGGCGCCCGAACGAAATGATAAAAGGCAACCCAAAAAAGATTGTGAAATTGTTTTTAATAAACGGACACACTTAAAGAGGGATAAAGAACATCTAGGATACTCACATAACATGCAAGCAGTAACAAACAACATGGAAGTAGACAACAACAGAAGGAGTAAAATGGGACGAAGAACCTAGTGAGGAAATCCTCAAAAATATCGAGGAAGGGAATGCGTCCAACAAAATGAAAGAATGGATCAAGAGACCCGTTAATGACGCCGGACGAGAACTGCTATTCGTATTCCTATTGGGAAAACCGAATAACGTTGACGAATCCGATCTTGAAAAGATAATCGAGGAAATCAGCGCAGAAATTGGATCGAGTGCCAGGGTAACCCCCATGAGAATACCCGGTTTTGAATTAAACTTCATGACTATTGAGGACCGCGACACTATCTATGAAAAGATACTTGAAAAAGAACACATGAGAAAAAATTTCATAGCATACAAGGCGCTCACAGTCAATGACCTGGTGAAAGGACAAATACCGAAATACACCATCAAGATTAAAACAGCCCTACTACACGAACCACGAGTGTGGAGAATGCTTGAAGGACTCGAGATCGCATACATTGAGGGGTTTGGGGAAAATTGGAACATATAAAGATATAAAGATAGATTTTATTAGTCCACAAGACCAAGGTTTAGGGTGACAGAAACGACCAGAATGTTCGAGTCCAGACGTCAAGTGGGCAATGATATGGACGCTCTATACCATCGTGAACTTTCGTTTTCGGACTGAGCCTAAGTCGCTTTTTAACACGTCTCGAGCTCTGGCAAGTGGGTACATACCACTCCTCTTCTTGACTCCTCTCCTATTGATTGGACGTCTCACGACTTTCACGATGCGCTCGCTGCTGTCGGAATAGTTGGGTGATTCATATGATGTGTCGATTGCGTCTTCTTGCGGTTTCTTGTCTGTGTCTTCTTTCATGTCTTCGTCCGTGTCTTCGTCCGTGTCTTCATTCTTGTTTTCCTGGGGCGTCACTTTGAATTCGAGGATTTCATCAATTTCCTTTTGTCTTCTTCTCTTGTCTTCACTGAATTTAGTTTCTATTTCAGACAGTCTCTCCATTATTATATCAAATTTTTGGTGGGTGGTGAGGCTGATTGGACTTTTCTTAGACTTTGGAGATCTGGTAAAAACCCTTTTTTTGGGAGTTTGGACTTCTTCTTCGGATGAGTCTTCACTGACTATTAGTTGGGGGGCTGGTGGGGGTGATAGTGGACTGCCATTTTCCCTGTTAATCTGAGTCGTCTGTACTGATGAACTATTTGGGGCGAGGTGTGAAGTTATTGGGGGGAAACCTGTGAGTTGGATGGTGGTAAAGATGCCTTTGATGATCCATGTTCTCCTAGAATTTAATTTGGCGACCGTTTCAGTGTCCTCACATTGGATTTCCATTCCGTCTTTGGTGTCTACTAGATTTAGCTCTCCACAGTTTGTTGTTCTTCTTATCGCTGCCAATAGTCTGTCTGTAGATCCTCTATCCCCAATTATGCGACATTTGATGGACAGTGGGTTCTGTAATGAGGGCTGCACTCTTGATTTTCTAAAGTGGTTTCTGGTGGGATTTAGAGTGAAGGTGATGTTGTTGATCTTGTGTGTTCCTTGGATTAAATCCATCTTGCACGATTCTGGGAAGTAGATTTGATACTGTTCATTAGGATAACCTTTGAATGCTATATTAGCATTAGAAGTGATGGGTTGCCCAATATCTACGCAGTAGTTGTTTATACCCAGTATGATGGGTACCAGAATCGTTGGTGTAATCGTTTGGTCTTTTATGGCTAACGTACAGCAGTTGTCCGATGGGTCGACATTTGAGCGCCAGCATGGCCTGTCCGGTTGGTTCATGATTTCCTGCATAGAGATAGCTTGTTCGATTGTTTTGCAAGCCATGACCGCACAGCTCAGGGTAGCCTGCACCACAATGCCTACTTGGTCGTCAAATTGATTTCCAAGAGCTTCGAGGGGTGTCATGTCTACTTGATCAAGGAGATCATTGGACTTAGGAGTTCTATCACTGTCGGCTTGGACAAACACTTGAAGTAGCTTAAGGCTTCTGTTCCAAGGAAATTCCGCTCTCTGGCTTAGATCACTGGGTGAATTTTGGTGGTTAAAGTTCAGACGGACCGAAGCTCTTGGGGTGAATGTTGTGGTTGCTTCGGTCTCAGTGATTCTGCTTGAGGCTTTGGACTTGGTCTTGGACATGCTGCTGTAGTTCGATTACTTTTGCTTGTTGCTTTGGGATATAATTTGGCTCCTTTTTATCGTGTCCAGCTTGGAGCCCTCTTATTCCGTAGCACCATGTATGTTAATTATCGTGTAATTTTAATATTGTTTCTATTTTAGTGTTCTATTTCTATTTTATATGTTCTTTTTGATTTTGATTTTGGTTTTGATTTTTGATATTTGATTTTCGATATTTGATTTTGATATTTGATTTTTGGTTTACAATCATTTTAATAGATTTTCATGGATTATGTTTATATTTATTTTATCTATATTAAGTTTAGAGCAGTGAAGATGTTCTATTTTTATTTACTTTTGAGTCCGTATGATGCATACACTCTTGATAACGTGTACCTTGCTAGCATTTGATGTATATTTTTCAGGTTTATCATATTTCTTTTCTTTTGCTTTTTCTTAATCTTGTTTGCCTCCTGAAGAATCTTTGACCTTGTTGCTGTAAATCTATCAAAGTATGGTGTTTTAACTCTTGGTGTAGCTTGAATAAAACGTCTCCATGATGTTTTAGTGATCATTCCGCGGATGCCTATTGATATTAGACCTTTCTGTTCTGTGCTTTGGATTGATTTGATGTCCTTTTCATCTACTATCGCAAAATCTCTATTGATTCCTCTAGATTTCATAAGAGAATTTATGTCTTGTTCGAGCTTTAAAAGTTTGATTTTTGATTTATCGCATCGCATGAGCATGTGTGAGATTGAGATTTCTTGTTTACATAATTTGCATTTGTTATCGTCTTTTTTAGGGATGAATGAGTCTGTTCTTGATTTTACTAAGACGTTAGTGGTAACTGCATTGTATGATGTGGACCATATGCTCAAGGACGCTTCTTTGTTAAAATTATTGTTGAGGTCAACCATGTCATATTGGTGTTTGATTTCACGCATATCGTTCAAAAGTTCTTTTTGTTGTATCTCGTGGATTATAGGCCCTATGTTGACTCCAATAGATTCCCCATTATAGAGGTAGAAGTGGCCTTCATCTGCTTGGAGGAGTTCTCTGATGTTGTAGCATGGTATTAGTGTTTTCCTGGCTTCATTTGCTAATATGTGTGCTTTCACGTTGTCTTTGTTACTGCTATGGCCTTTTTCCCAATTGATAGATACCTCAATGTTGTGTTTTTCGCAATATCTTCTAAATGCTCTGGCTAACTCTCCACAGATTTTTGATTTCTCATTCATTTTGGCTGCTGTTTTGTTGTCTACAAATAAATCAATTTTAGATCCCTCTTCCATCATGCTGATTATTATTGATGCAGTGTAAATTTCGTTATGCGATGATGATTGTAATTTCGGAACTCCAAAGGCAATCTCGGCTGTTTTACCGTTTATTTCAGTGATCGCAGCTCCTCCTCCTCCTCTACCATTACTCGGGTCAATTGATCCGTCAATTGATACTCTAATATAGCTTGTGTCTGATTTATATTTTTGGATATTGGATATGGGTATTGAGTGTATCTTTGGGTATTGTTCGAATTGTCCCTCATGGAATCTGATGAATGATAGTTTCAGGTCCTCCATCATTTCCAGAATGTTTGTATATGGGTTTTTGATGTTATGGTCCGTGTTTGCTAGTCTAATTTCGTCTAGAGTAGTACTGGCCGATAATTCGAAGGAACTATTTAATTGTTTTTGTAAAGTCTTGATTCTACTGATTATTGATGTAATCTTGGCTGATTTGACACCCCATCCCAGTTTATCTCGATCGAGATGTAGGATGCAGGAAGGTGTAGTGTTACTGGCAAGCATTGCTCTTCTAGTTAAGCTACGTATCTTTCCGTCTATTGTGTCAAGGCCAGTGTTCGTTATATGACCTAATGCTGTTTGATACCTCACTAATCCAAGAACAATTGATTCTGAGAATTGTATTGCTTGGATTGGTTTAATGAGACCTAATTGTAGGTTCTTTGTTTTCTCTTTAATTCTTTTAATAAGCTCTTCTGTGTTCATCGAGTTTGCCTGGGAGTATATTAGCCAATAGCCTAGATATTTAAATCCAGTATTGGGATCTAGAGTGGTGTAATTTTTAAATCTTGGGCTTTCTTTTACTAATTTATTATTCTGGTAAACCCAGCTAATACTCTTTGATTTATCATGGTTTATTCTCATTCCAAGGATATGGGCAATTGTTTCGATTGTCTTGATTGCTTGGTTTCTCTTCTTTAAGGATCTAATGATAACGTTGATGCAAAGCCTAGGCAGTTGATTTTCTTCTCATTATGCATAATATAGCCGAAGTTATCCATTGATAGTATTCTTGTGATTATCTCTGTGTATATGTTAAAGATATTAGGTGCGGAGGCATCTCCCTGAGGTGATCCTCTTTCTACATCTACTGATTTGGTTAGGCCAAAACCTGTCCTGATATGTATGGTGTGATTCTTGTAGAGATTTCTGAATAGGTTTATAACATTAGGTGGAAATCTCATTAATTCCATTAGCTCCCATAACCTCTCATGTATTAAACTATTGTAAGCATCTGAGAAGTCGATCATTGTGATGGTTAAAGATTTTTTCCATCTTTTTGAATCTAGCATGATATTATTCAATAGACCAGCTAGATCAGAGCAGCTGGATCCTTCCTTAAATCCTCGTTGTGTATCTGATATAGTTCGAGTTTCTTTTAGCGATTGCTTAAGGCGGTCATCAATAATTGTCATTAAAAGTCTGTATCCTGTTGGTAGTACATTAATCGGTCTAAAGTTTTCAATTTGTAATAGCTTTTCTGAGTCTGTTTCCTTCGGAATTAGTGCTACAAATCCTATTTTAATGTCTTCCCCTACTTGTTCGGTTCCATCTAATATTCTGGATATAGCGTTGGCAAGCATAATAATGTGATTTTCTGGTAGGAGTAGCCAAAAGTCCTTGGGAATACCGTCAATTCCTGGGCATCCACTTAGTTTTTTGATGAATTGTGAGACTTCTTGGGGGCTAATCGGTCTTTTAAATTCGCTTCTTGTCTTTTCTGTCCAAGTTTGGCTGGACATGTGTAGTTTACTTTTTAATTCTTCTGGTATGGGAATTAATTGTGATGGCCTCTGTAATCTATCTTTGAATTTGTTTGCGACGAAGTTTAGTAGTTCTTCTTTTCCGGTAATAATCTTGTTGTTGTGGTCTTTAAGTCTAATTACTTTTATGAAATTCCTTTTCCCTTGGAATATACTCCAAGCTAGTTTTGAATTTTTCGCTATCTCTTCTTCAAACTGTTGCTTCTGTTCATTCATCATTGATTGGAGTTTGTGACACTTAATGTTGTTTAACATTTCGTAGCAAAGATTCAATTTCGCTTCCGAGGAGAGTTCTGGTCCAGTGTTGTTTATATTCCATACCTGGAATTCCTTTTCTATTGTGTCTAGGGCATGATGTCTCTCCTGTTCATTCTTTGATTTCAATAGAGTTTTTGAGTTCGTTAGTAAGTTCATTCTATTGTAACATTCGTCGATAGTCCCATTTATAAAAGCTTTCCTTCTATTGCTCTTGAAATTGTTGCCCCTATTCAGTGTCTCTTGCGTAGCTTTCCTATATGCTCTCAAGATGTTGTTAAAGCTTGGGTGTTCTGGTAAGAATTTTTCTGAGTTCTTTATGGCTTGTGTTAAGGATTCTATATCATAACGGAAGGAGATAGAGGTGTTGTCTGTATCTGGCGGGTTCCTTTCGTATTCTAGCAACAGTGGTTTGTGGTCCGAACATAAAGTATTTGTCGAATCAGGTATTTTTGTTGTAATAGATCGGACATCTTCGAGGTATGTGAATATGTGATCTAATTTGCCACCTTGTCTGTGGGTTACTATGTCTGGTGAGGATATTGTAATGTCGAATTCTTCCATGATCTTTTTGATTCTCTGGGCTCTTGGATGGTTTGAGCGAATGTCTACATTAAAGTCTCCTGTTATTATTATGTCATGGCCTTTGTTTCTAGCTGATTTTAACCATATGTTGAGGTCAACCTCGATGAGGAAGGAGAGGTCTTCTGATTCTTTGTTGTTTGGTTGGGACGGGAGGTAAATGTTAATAATAGTGGTAGTTCTATTATTTATTATAGCGATTACGGCTTGGCTGCTACCAAGAGTATCATGGACTCCTGTGTAATGTGATATCACCGGCCAGTTTTGGTCCAAGATGACTGCTACTCCCTTATGTCTAATGTGTTGGCTTGAGCTAAAAAACATTTGGTGTGGATAGAATTTCTTTTTCAATAGTTCTTCATCTTTTTCTATTATTAGGGTTTCTTGTATAGCAAATATTGAGGCTCCTGTGTAGTGCATAAAGTTTTTGACGTCCGCTACTGAGTTTTTGAGTAAAAGCTTTCCATTTATATTTCTACTCAGTATTCTTGTTTGTTCATCTTTGTTCATGGTAGGACCACTTTGGTTTCACCCAGGTAAGTACACTAGTAGCGTGTGAAAACTGCCACTTTGTGACTACCGTGAGGATACCCCCTGGTTGAGTTTCCCAAAGTTGACCCAGGGAAAATTGGAACATTGATATCCATTCGGAACTATCCAAAACGGAACTAATAAACAGAGCAGTGCATCTAAGGAAAAAATGCGCGAGGACCACACTAGACGATGGAGTTGACAGATAGTCACTCTAACTTGACACTCTAACACTAACTATTTTAACCATATTTGGACACTCTATGTAAATTAACCCGCAAACACTACCGTAACGAAGAGACGCTACAGACAGATGGCGCAAACATAAGTCAGTTAAAGTAAGCTGGCGCAAAGGTAGCAGGTATAAAAGGATTTTGACATGTAATATAATACAAAATAAACAACAATGACACAAAGAAAGGCCGTCACTAAAAAGTTCTTATAAAGTTTGTATTTGAGCATCACATGCAATGAAATATCCATAGAAGAGGCGATTTTCCTCAAACACATCACCTAGCTCAAGTTGTAGTTAACATTTAGAATCTTTCAATACTGATTATTAATAGACTCTCTATATTGATAACATCAGGGGGTTTGTTAAAATTTGTGTTTTCGGAACATCCTTTGACTAACATTTATAAATGAAGACCGCCAGCATCATATAGCCACCACTTAGACCAGTTGTTGAGTCCAGGGAACATATCCGTCATTCTATTAAAATAGATTATTGCCGCTACCTCACCACGCAAGTATTATTGCCTAGGCATCTTTTTATAGGTTTCCATAAAAAGCTCAGCTTCTCTCACTAGCACCAATTTTCTCCGATACTTTTTTGCAAGAGCGAAGCCAGTTAGTTAATGTAGCAACCTTTGCTTGTTTGCCAGAATCTAGCTGAACCCTCCTCACCAAGATACTTTACAAGCATGTCATGTATTCAAAGGCTTCGGCAGTTGAAAAACTGAAGCAGCAGACGCATTCAAAATTATGCGTCATATGGTTGAGGAACATGATAACGATTATTCGAATCAACACAGGCACAAAACAATGATAATCAGGGTTAGGCAACGAAGAAGAAGAGAAGGAGAACAAAGAAAATTGTATTGAATCGCGTAGTAAATAAAACATTTTATTTTTAAATCTTAATATCCATTTTGGGACTTAGAGTTTCTTTTTTTAACTTAGAGTGCGGAGAAACCTAAATTAGTCAAAACAGGTTAGAGTGACAATACATAGACCCCAAACTGATTCTCCATACTGTACTGATTTTACGTAATATAGATACTAGTAATCCATAAAAGTTATTCTCCGGCCACTACTGGACAGTAATTGGTTGACCGAATAATCCAGAATGTACATATGAAATAATAATAGCTTATCAGCTCGCAAGTTTACTTCAAAAGTCCATTTAATTAAAAAATAAAGGTCAAATCAGATCGCAGAATCGCCTTCCTGGGAGGTGCGTTTTCGAATTTGAATCAAGGTCAGCACTATTATTTTTCAAAAAAAGTTACAGTACAACGCAATCACCATGAGGATATTGGTGTTGAGCTTTTTGTTGTACATTGTTTCTTGTTCGCCATGGCAAGTGAATACCAACGTCGGCAATGGAGACTACGTGTACAACTATGATGGCGAGCCTCCCATGGCTGCTCAATTCCAGTCCCTTTCAGGAGTCTCGGTAGATAGTACAAACAATCTTCTATATCTTACCGATATCAACAGATACGTGATTTGGAAGTTCAACAGAACATCAAACACTATTTCAAGATTTGCAGGATATGCAAGGACAGTCAACGGTTATTTCTACCCTCCCTACATGAACAACGTGACTGCTACGTCAGAGGCAATCAGTCCATATTACTACGGTCCTACTATAGACGCCGCAAACAACATGGTTTATTTCACAGACGATCAGAAATACGTTAGATCCGTCAATACATTGACCGGTATAATGATCACAGTGGCAGGAACTGGAAGCGCCAGTTCGAGTACAGACGGTGTGGCTGGCACTAGCACTGATATTACTCCTAGACATTGTGCTATGGATACTCGTAACAATTTACTTTATGTTGCAGAGGGTAATCGCATCCGAGTGCTCAACATTACTAGTGGAATTATGAAAATCATCGCGGGAAGCAGTTCCGCTGCTTTTTATGGTAATGGAGTCCAAGCGACTAGCGCTGCTCTCAATAGCCCTAATTACGTGGCAGTAGATCCCATACAACCCAACCTTATTTATGTCAATGACTATGGTAACTATAGAGTTCGATTGATTAATATGACATCTGGTATTATTACTACCATAATGGGTAATGGTAATGCGTTCGGTTCTTCAGATGGTGTAGCAACTAGTAGTGCAGTTGCGGCCAATAGCTTCACAATAGACGCTACCAACAACGCAATTATAGTTTCTGAACAACTAATAAACAAAATAAGAATCTACGATAGAGCAACTGGTATGATTAGTTCCTATATTGGTTTAATGTATCAGGGCAACTACAATGGGGATGGGTCCTTCTCCTCAACGAAAATTCAACCTCAAGAGATTGCCTTGGATTCCTCTACTAACACACTCTATATGGCTGAATTAACTGCTAGTATTATTAGAGCCGGTAATAGATCGTCACAGATGTGGACTACTATTGCAGGTAGCGGTATTATGGGATACAATGGCGAGAATATACCTGGACCTAGCGCAATGGTTTATTCTCCAAGTGGTTTATTACTAGACAGTGTCAATAATTTATTATACATAGGAGACGCTAGCTGTAAGATTAAAGTGTTAAACAGAACTAGCGGTAATGTGACATCTATAATTGGTACTGGTAAAGATGCAGCTATTTATGGATATACAGCAGACGGTTCACCTGCGCTCTCGGTCAGAATGGGTGGGCGGAGTATCTTTGACCGAGTGAGTTTAGAACTTGATGCTTCTAACAATCTGTATTTTTCGGATGAAAAATTAATTAGAATGCTGAATGCAACAGATAAAAAAGTGTACACTGTTGCAGGGATAACATCATCATCTTATTATTATGCTGATAATGTTGCAGCGAACACTGCAGCTATGAATCCTTGTGGTTTAGCCATGGATAGAAATAAAAATGTTATGTATGTATCTGACAGCATGAACAGTAGAATAAGAATGATTAATATGACTTCTGGTATTATATATACTATCGCTGGTACTGGTTCATCGGGTTCATCTGGTGATGGAGGTAGTGCAAGTGCAGCTACTTTAAGTCAGCCGAAAGGCATCGCATTAGATGTGGATAATCAGTTGCTATATGTTGCTGATATGGCCAACAACAAAGTTAGATTAATTAATCTGACGAGCAATATCATCACCACATTTGCAGGTATAGGTTCTTACTCTTATAGCGGGGATAATGGACCGGCAGTTAATGCAGGTATAATGTCACCAAAAAGCGTTGCAATAGACAAAGCAAACAATCGTGTCATTATCGCAGAAAATCTAAAGATTAGATACGTAAGCCTTAGCAACAACTACATTTACCAATTTGTTGGTCAATGGAGTTCTGGAACCATTCCAGAAGGAGCAGATACTTTTGTAACCAATAGTATGGCCACTCAAGTGATTTCAGATGACATCAACAATGCTATAATTTATGCTGATAGCAGTTTCCATAAGGTGAGAAGTGTAACTCTTCGACCAACTCCTTCACCCACTCCGACTCGCACACCTACGCCAACACCTACTCCAACACCTACGCCAACACCCACTCCAACGCCTACTCCAACACCTACTCCTACCCCTACACCTACTCCTACCCCTACACCTACTCCTACACCAACACCTACTCCAACACCTACTCCAACACCTACCCCAACACCCACTCCAACACCCACTCCTACCCCTACACCAACTCCAACACCTACTCCAACACCCACTCCTACGCCAACACCTACTCCAACACCTACGCCAACACCCACTCCAACGCCTACTCCAACACCAACACCCACACCAACACCCACTCCAACACCTACCCCAACACCAACACCGACTCCAACCTCTACGCCTACCTCAACACCGACTCCAACACCAACAGCCACTTCAACATATTCATCAAGCCCCGCCATGACACCATCACCTACAAATCAAAACGTAACCCAAACTAGCACTCCCTATCCAACATCAACCCCTTCCATCTCAAATAATTTAACAACTACATCAACACCTACTACAACAATTAGTCCAGAAGCTGTTTTCACAGTAAATCTATCAGGTGGCTATTCGATAAGTTCCATGGCGGGTAATATTTCATTCGTTGGTGCTTCTGGTCTTCCAACAATCACAAATAACAGTGATTCTATTGTTATCAGTTCTTCTTTCACCAGCGGAATATATGGTAGAAGAGCGATAGCAACTACTTCTAAAAGGACCGTGAAAGGGAAATCATCATACATGACATTTTCTCTGCTTCCTTCAAGTTCATATGGTTCTTTAGAATTCTTTATATCATCCACTGCATGGTACTTATCGACAGCATTGGATAGCTCTGCTGGTAATAGGTATCTTAATATTGGTTTTAAATATCAAAATTCTCCTGTTTACAACAGGAGTTTATGTTCATTCTATAATAATGTAAAATATACTTCAGCTTTGGATGCTTACCAATCAGGTAGCAATTACAACTTCGTTGCTAGTTTGCTAGATGTTAGTGGTTCTTTGATATGCTCCACATCTCTTACCGTTAGTAATTCTGTTTATAATGCATTTATGGGTGATTCGTTCAGTTTTGTGGCGTCACTGAGTAATATACCATATGCGACAAATTCAAGGTCGATGCATCAAACTATAACTGTGGCAGCTAACATTTATGCAATGGGGACATCATCCCCAACACCACAATCAAATAGTACAGTTATGGATTATTCTGGAACAACATCATATACAAACCTTTATTTTGTAATTGGGGGCGTTGGTGCCTTCGTCTTTTTTGTTATTATAGTATTTATTATTTTAATAATATTAGCTGTAGTTGTGAGGAGAAGAAGAAAAGTTACCGTTCATAACATAAACTCTCATTAAATTGTTTTAATCTGTTGTCATTTTTGAATTTTTTTCTATTAATTGCATACCTGACGCTATTGAAAGTTTTAGTCTAAAAAGATCGTGTGACAATGTTATTGTTATTTGTAATACATGTCAACCACCGTTTCTGAATTGAATAACACACAGCAGAGCAAAAGGAACAGGCAGGTGATTTTTATGCTCAACAAAAGTCAAGAAGTAGAAAGACAGTGCATTATAGACGAGGAGCAAAAGATGAATGAGAAAAGAGAGATTTCAGAAACATTAAGATTTGGGATACAATGAATGGACAATGCGTTGCAACTTTGCATCATAATGATACCATTTACACCTTGACCACGCTCGAAGATGGTAGATTAGTTAGTGGTAGTCGTGATAATACCATCAAGATTTGGAGTACAATAAATGGACAATGTATCGCGACTTTAGGTGGTCACACTAATATCATTTGTTCTTTGACAACACACAACAACGGGAGATTAGCAAGTGGTAGTTTTGATACGACCATCAAGAATTGGACATTGTATCCGTAATATGATTGATTAAGATAATAAAATCTATATATTTTTTTGTGGCATCAATTGTTGCTGTCTTGTTCTAATTGAATTGGGAAATTTATGTGTCAAGTACAATTTTTTACAACGTTATTGATATGACTTCTATTTTTGCTTTTGATTGGATATTAATAAAGCAAAAAAGATCATGAGCAATACCAACGATCATGCATTAGACATTGGAGGTGAACATGGTATTAAATTACCAGGCATAACCAATGAGTCAAAGGATGCCGTAAAGAAACTACTTAAGACCGACTTTGAAGAGAACCATATTTTCTTCAACAACCGCAGATTTCATAAGTAAGATCGAAAATGAACAATTCTAATTCAACATTTATAGTCACATAACCCATCACCTTCTTGCATGTTACTCTATTGGAGCACAAGAGGAGAGGTTAAAAAAAATTTACTTTGGGGAGAGATTAATGCAAAGACCAAAAGTAGATCATAAATACGACATAACAGAGTCAAACTGGACAAAGTTTTTAAATGATGAATTGTAAGCATTACATGATTAATCATAACACTAACAAACAATCAGCGCTTACACAGATTACGCAAATTTCTTCCTTGAACAAATCTCAAAGAATGGTTTGAAACAAACCTTTGAAAAATACGCATTCAGCGAACCGTTATTCAACAGACTAACTTCTGGAATATTCCACCCCCTCATTCACGTGGGGTACGGGTTAGAATTTGAAAATGAGTTGATGATGGCGGAGGGACTCGCCATGACAGCTGTTCACATCGACCACGTTCCAGAAGAACATTCCTTCTTTACACAATCATCACCCGAAAGCAGCACGTCACTAATTGAAATTTTCTCACAAATTAAAACCGATAAACGATTCGATCTCATCAAGTATCACACAGAAGACAAATTCGATACATTGATTGAAAATCGTTCCCATGTCATTCGCGAATACGTAGACAAGTGGTACGTTGCGTCGGAAAATCTCAATGTAAAAATCAAGGAGCTATATGACCTTATTGCAGTAATGTATGGCTCCACAGCCATAAGACCAGACAAGAGAGGCGAAATCAGATTGAGTTTCGTCTTGATGCATTGTCTCACCAGCATGTACTTTGTGGAGATTTTCACTCACTACACTCCCGAATCACACATTGTTCCGTTCTTACGTAATTACTTATTTGCAGTAATCGGTCATTACGTAGCCGAGGGAAGACCTCAAGTACACAAAACAACTCTTTGGGAGTATAAATCAAACAACTCCGAAAACACATTGTATGAATGGGATGACATTATCCAAAAAACAATCAATGTGGAGGACGAACACGCTTGTAAAGTGATTCGTTCTTTGTACAATGCACACGTTGTGTGTGGACACAGTGCTTTGTATTTGAATGCTGCTCAAATGACTTTGGATCACATTCAATCCGTAATGGATTGGTCAGGTGATAGTATCGGGTTCGATGAAGCGTGGAATCCGATGAGTTACGGAGAGAGCATGAAGAGGACCTTTATTGGTGCAATTGATAAATTAACTGGTGTACCGGTGGTCACAATGACAGCAGTTACCAATAAAACAATTGATAAGATGAAGGAGTGGAAGAACTACATTACACAAGCTGAATAAAATTGTAAATAATTGTTTTCATTTGTCTCTTGTATAGTCCGTTGTAACCAGAGCTTTATGAATCATGAGTTGTTTTTTGTGGTGAGCATTGTTCACCACATATGTATTTACTTGGTAGCCCCTAGATTGGATCCATTTGACCATTTGTAAATCCTTTTGCAAGTCTTTACTTGTTTCGAAGCTTATCATTCCTACTCCGAGGAACGAAGGTAGTATTCTCATGGCACACAAGTAGAACAATGCGTCTAGAATGTGAATGGTGAGTGGAAGGAACATCCTGAATACTAATGGCCATTTGAACAAATCTTTGAACAATCCTTCGCTGTACCAGATTCTTAGAACATCTTTTTTTGTAATTATCGACGTTACAATTTTAGGATTATTTTTTTTTACTTTATAAAGAGATATGGCACTGAAGGAAGCTACAACAGCACAATCATAAAGGTGAGGATGGTCGATAAAGAACTGGGCAATTTGTTCTACTATCTTTGGCTCCCCATGCTCTGAAAAATCTTTAATTTCAATGAATAAAATCTTCTTGCTTCTGTTGCTTGATGTATAGGTATGTATGGATTTGATAAACTCTGGCAGTGTTGGTGGGTAGCTGTCGCCGTTCTTGATTTTGAATGCGAATTTCTTGATGTCTGATGATCTTAGGTTGGAAATGCATGATTTTTCGTTGAAACCATCTGGAATGATGCATCTATTGGACATTGTTGTTGGATCATGAAAAATAAAAATCTCATTATCTTTTGATTCCATAATGTCGAATTCTAGTCCATCTAACCCTTGTTGCAGACCATACATCGCTGAAGATATAGAATTATCTGGTAGATTTGATTCATCTGAGTGCACGCACCTGTGACCAATCAGCTTACCTTTCATAAAAGAAGAATCCGTCGAGTTTGGTAGTTTGTAGTTGTGGTATATAAAATAAATTGCTAGTATTATGCCTAATGGGAGTGATAGTAGCAGTATCATGTTTTATGTTTAATTCATCCATTTTATACGTGATTAAATTTAGAATTGTTGTAACGGGGGGATACAAGACATCATACATGACTAATAACACACTGCGTCCTATCAGGGATAAGAACCTGTACAGAGGCTACCAGTGTGATGTATCACGCTTATCTCCAAGGAACGCACTCTTGACACCATTTTTCCTCCCAAGTAACTCCATTGTAATAGTTCGTAGTATAAACAATTGATGGGATGGAAGGAGAAGCATTTCGAAATTGACAACAAAGAGATGAGTCAAGAAAATGAGGAGTCTTCAGGAAATAGATCTTTGATTTCAGCTTTTTGGAGCAAATCAATAATAATGTCGAACAAACTCTCACTAACTGGTTACTCAAGATCAGCAGACCGTACCGGCTTTATGATAAAAGAACTCAATTTATTCTTAGATGCAGGCATTGGTTGCTATAGAGTGCCGCAAAATTGCTTCATAACTCATTCCCACGTGGTAATACTTTCTATATATCATTAGCTCACCTCTTTAGGATCACTGCTTCAATTTACCAATGTTAATGATGGGTTCAAATAATATGAACATATACGCTCCACTTGAAAGCATTCCTTTTATAGATAGACATATTGAAACAACATTCTGTCTGAACCAAGGTCACAACACATTTGATAAAACATGGTACAACATTCAAGGTGTAGCTGGATCAGAACAAGTTAATTTCGAGTCTGGAGGTAGAAAATTAACTGCAAAAGCATTACAAATGGACCATACCGTTCCCACACTCGGATTTGCTTTTTCTGAAATTCGCACAAGACTAAGAAGCGACCTTGTAGGTAAAAACGGAAGGGAAATCGCACTGTTGAGGAAGAATGGGGAGGATGTAAATGAGACTTATGAATCACCATTATTCGTCTACATGGGCGATACGAGCATTAAAGGCATTCATGATAATATAACTCAACTCGAAAAACACACGACCATTATTGTGGAATGTACTTTTCTAAGCGAAGACCATCGAGGGACAGGCCAAGATGCAAAAAAACACATTGCATGGCAGGAATTGGAACCCATCATTGAATCAATGGGACATCACATCACTTGGGTTTTAATACATTTCAGCATGAGGTACTATAGTAAAGAAGTGCGGTGCTTCTTTGATGAATGTCAGAAGAATAATAAGATGCAGAATGTTATACCATGGATATAATAAACATATTTATTCTACTTTTGGTCTTGCCTCAATTGCGTTAATGTTGCGGACTTCGAGTGGAATTGTATTGGTCAACTCAAAACCTCCTTTCTCGAGAATGCTTTGGAACTCAGTGGGTGTCCTCTCTCTGGCTCCGTCGTCACAAAATACCATCATCAAGAGATCGCTGAATTTGACGTGATGTTGCTCGTTATCCTCTGGGACACCCATTTCGATGATGACAATCTTCTTTGATCTTAGTTCCTCCTTGTTGGCGCTCTGCTTCTCCATAGACCTACGAATGGACTTGAAAATTTTGATACAGTCTTCATCACCCCAATCGTGACAAACACTCTTCAAGCAGTAAGTATCAGCCTTAACATCAATGTCTCCAAAGAAATCACCAGACGCAAATTGAAGCTTTTCGTGTGAATTGTTCTGTTTGGCTCTATCCACAACTTCTGCAAGATCAAAGACGGTGACTTTTTCAAGTTGAGCCAATGATTCATTTTTGCACAAGGATAATGCTAAAGTACCGTTTCCACCACCAACGTCTATAATGTTCTTTGAGTCATTGAATAGAGAAGAGGCCTTAGTATTTAGAGATTCTGTTACAGTTGAAGTCATCATTTGCATGGCTCTGTCAAAGTGATAAGCTTCGTCCTTGTGGTTGTGTAAGTATTCAATCCAGTTCACACCGTGTGCTTCATTGAAAGCTGATTTTCCTGTTTTTAGAGAGTATTCAAATTTGTTAAAAGCCCTATTTGATGAGAAGAAGTGAGAGTAATAAATGCTTACATGTACTCTGATTGTGCTCCTCTCATCAACACGTAATCTCTCATACGTGAAGGATGGTCGGTGTCAAGTAACCTTGATACTTCTGTTTGCTCAAAGACCTTATTTCCCACTTCCTTAAATATTCCAATGCTGGCAAGTGCACGAAGTGTTCTATACATTGCATTCGAATTGCATTTGGTCAATGTAGCAATCTCATCAGAGGTCAAGGTCTCCTTTCCTCTAAAAAGATCTGATATCTGCAGGTTTGCAGCTGCCAATATGATTTTTAAAATCCTTTTTTGTGAGGAGCAAAGTATGGTTAAAAACATACCAATTTCCATACGTTAAATCAAGAATGCGTTTAACATCCTTGTATTCATAGGCTTGGTTTGTTGGAGCTTCACTCATTCTAAAAAGTTGTATAGATAAGTTTTTTCTTGATTGACATTTGACAAGTACTAGGATTGGAAAAGTATTGCGGTCAACACAACTTAAAAGAAAATTGACTTTTTTTTAAATGATGTAAAAAATATGAACAGTTAATTTTAATGCGTCATTGTTATTAGTATTGTTGGTTAGATCGGTCGAGGAAGGTGGTGATTAAGATAACGGAGAAAACAAATGAAAACTACTAAAGGCTCTACTGATGATTTATTAACTCTTTCCTCTGTGTGCACCTCTCTTCATCTGACCAAATAGTATTTAGACATGAAGTGCCGGTGTGATTGCAGCGCCTCAACACATTCAACAGCTTTTATTGGCTAGTGGGATAAATTGCCATTAATAATCAATATCCTCTCCATCTACTTGCTGATTTCTTCTTCTTCTACCTCTTCTGCCCTGTCTACCATGAGTCTCCACCCTTTCTTCCTGCTGTTCTTCAACTTCCATCTCGGGAATAGGTGATAGCAATTCACCAATAACTTGACTATGTTCTTCTTGTTCTGGTATCTCATGAGGAAGATCAATGTCATCATCGACCATCTCCTCGTCTTGATAACCTTGTTGTTGCTGTAGTACATCCTCCTCATCCACCAAACCATCTTGTTCTATATCGGCCTTTAATGCATTTAAAGCCTCCAATTCCTCTTCCAACCTTCTAGCCTCTTCTTCTAGCTCTTCTTGTCTCCTCCTCTCCTCTTCTGCTTTGATCATGGCGTTCTTTTTAATGGCATCTTCAACTCTATTAATGTCCAATAGACTAGGTTTGATTCGACCGAATTGCCATAGGTTTTGATTTGTTTTTTTGCGCTGTACTATTGTTTGTACATCTAATACCAAAGTTCCACTTGGCTCCGATAAGAAACCAAATTTGTTGAGTATTTTATCCTTATGACCTGTTGGTACATCAACATAGGTGACGTCTTCAAGTTCAGGTCCACCACCTAGATAGAAATCTCTTAGATTTTGTCTTATGCTGCCTTTTGGCTTCCACGTAGGAACGCGTACTCCTTGACAGTAATAAGGATCTGTAGGTAGCGTGTATCGCCCATAGCCAATGACTCTTCGTCTACCCCAGCCATCAACCGAAATAACCTCAAATAAGAGTTTTGGTTTGTGATGGTGTAGGTGGTTATGGTTGGTTTGGACATGAGAAGAAAAATGAAACTCAAAAGGAAAATCATAATTTACTTTGGATCTAATTTGATAATTTAAAGTTACAAGTGGAAAAGAAGCTTGGGTGGAGCTGGTAATTTTGGTTTGACTTGCATCTTGAAGTTTAAACTGTGAAATAAAATCCGAGTCAACTTCATGTTGATGATCGGGCATTTTTAATGTAAATTTTACAAAAATAGCATCATTACAATCAAAATCCAAACCGTAAGAGATCTTGCCGAACACATGAATCCTGCAATGATTTTCGTTCGAAAGCATCACAAAATCACTTCCAATCAAATTGTTTCTCATGCTGACGGCACGATCATTAATCGTGTTCATCAATTGTCTGCGAAGTAACATTTTTTCTTCATTGATTGGATTGTCGTTATGTAAATGTATTGTATATTCGTACACATTTCCATCTTCCGTTCTAAACATGAAACTTTTTTCTTTTGTTTGTAACAAACTCTCATTGAATCGGATTTGTTCTTCTTTCTGGTTGTTGTTTTGTTCTTGTTGGTTAGCAGATGGGTCCGTTAGTAGGGATAGACCTGGTTTCATTACAAAGGAACCATCAGGCATTGCTCTAATGATACATAAAACGTATTCTTCTCCCTCCCATCTATCCACGCCGGTATTTAAATTCTTTTCATTTTCGAAAATTCTTCCAAAGTTTGCCATAATGTACATTGATGTGGGTGTTGATTTTGTTCTGGATGTGTCCTCTGGATATGACCTAGGGAATTCCGAGTTGCTATTGCAATTGATTGGCTTTTGTGTTGTGTTTGTGAAAAAGTCGTCATTGTTGGTAACGGTTGATAATCGATGAACTAGTAAATCCTTGATTAGATTCGATCCCCATCGATATTGAATCAGGGGCGTTTCTGGGTTAGATTGCGTCTCGCTAATCTCTTCGCTAATAATCTCTTTTTCTTCGGATTCAATCTCTTCTTCGTCATCTGCATTTTCTTCTCTACGAGACCTCTTCTTCTTTTTTCTTTTCGGTTTTGTTTGTTGTTCCTGCTGGAGTGCTGGCTCTGATCTCAGCGTGGACCGGTCTGATTCTTTTTGAACATAGGGTGACAGCTTTTCCGATGAAGGGTTATTAACTATGTCAGCAAGTAGGTCGTCGATGTCCTCTCTATACATGCGCTCCAACGGAGTGCGAGTATGGTCTTGATTCTTTTTGACTTGGTTTACAATCTCTCTTGGAGAGAATATTTTTTGTTGCCACCTAACCACTGTTTCGAACTCGGCATAATCGTCGTCTTGAGATTTTGATTGCTCAGTTCCATCCTGTGAAGCTACTTTACGCTTTGGTCGGGACTTTCCAGTAAGGACATTCACCTTTCTTATCACTATTCTCAGCTTCATGTTTTCGATAGCATCATGACTGAAATACTGCATATTGCTATCAGCTGACCTGCTGATAAGAAAATCTTGAAATGCACCCATGTGTTGAGAATCAGGGATTTCTGGGAACATGGTGAAGAATCGAATTTGAAGCGACCATAAAATGTTATAACTTGGAATCTTTGATCTGATACGCGCCACTGATTGTATCGTGTATCGATATAAGGAAGTGATTCCATTGCTGCATCCATTTGTAATCGCGGTTGATGCCGATGTTAGAACTCTAGAACATCCTCTTCCGCAGTTGTTGAGCGACGATATCATGCTACCCACGTTAAAGTTAAGTGATGGAAGACTTGGTAAAACGATTTGAGGGCATCTAATTCGAGGTAGCCGAAAGTTGTTTATTGCATTATCAATAATACCGAATAAAGATCTGTTCGTCTCATATGCTACAACTGCATTATCTCCATGTATAGTTGCCTCGCCCCTTTGTGATTGCCTTGTTGGTGGTCTTTGTATATACTGGGCGTCGTTATCATCGCTCATCAAATATATTTTGTAATAAAAAAAGCGGGAGAAGAGAACACTCAAGTCAAGTCAAACAAATTTTATATTTTTCATCCATTGCAAAAGGCGTAAGCTTCTTTAATAAATGCTCATACAATAAATAATTTCCATACGCGTCTAATACTGCATATTTGATTTGGTCATGGGACAATTCTTTTATGGACCAGTCAGACCGTGCCAACTCTTTATCTTTATTAATAGTCAAACCCATGTGGTAACAAATTAAGTTCTTTATACCAGCTTTAGTTTTTGTTTGGTCAAGATCAACAAAAGAATTCAAACGGAGAGGAGTCCCTCCGTACTTCTGTACATGTGCTTGTATAATTTTCTTGTCATTAGTGTAATCACAAAATATTTTCTTAATGTTTTGGTCTTGAAACAAATGTACTATCTGGCCAGGAAGGCGCTTGGGTATTCCTTGTATGCGAAGCAGAAAGCAACTGTTTTTTGTACTTATTTGTATTAGATTGAGTTCGTGTCTCACGTACTCGCAGTCCACACCGATAAATGTTTCTTTATTTCTGTAAACCTGATCTTGTATCCAATTATCTACCATGTCCTCGTCATCTGTTATATATACTTTATAATCGCTGAGTGTACGCAATTCACACAAGTGTGATTGTGGGATGAACCTCGCGACAAGTTCGATTCCCTTTTTAATGGATCTATTGGTGACTTTGATTTCGTTACCCAGAAAAGAAAAGTGTCTGGGATAAATCTCCATCGGTGTGGATTGACCTCTCAACTTGACGGCAAAATATTTTTCAAGTAGAGTACGAGATTTTAGAGGGTCTACTTCATGGCATATTTTAAAAACATCAATTATGCGTTGTGGGTTTTCAAGTACAATTGGCCGAAAGATGCGTGCAGGGATCAGACAAACATCTTCTCCTGTGTGAAAACTTTTTAATTTTTCAACAGCATCCCCAAGACTGGCCAAAGTTGAGTAAGGCTTACATTCATGTACCCTTGAACACAAAAAGTTCGATAGTCGGACAACCATGATTATTGTAATTATGAGGCGGATTCCCCATTCATGGGGAAATGGATAAAAGAGGATAGGGCGTAAGAAAGTTTATGTGGAAGTTTTGCTATTAGAAAATCAGATTAGTGGCATGTGTGCTAAACGGACAATGTCAACAACAATAGCCATTTGAATTAAAATAATAACGTTGTACACCGTTTTAAACAGCTTCCGTCGTTGATATATGTATACATGATGTATATTGATATAGTTTTCTCAAAATGACACCTTCTTGATTATTCTCTTGTGCGGTAATCTCCCGGCTGCTTCGTTCTTAGTATTTATAAAATGTCACATCTTCTTTTACGTTGGGGTTTCTTCCCCGTACCCGCCACAAGCTCATCTGTATCATAACTTGGCTGTTCTACCGCTATATTAGTTCTTGGTAAGTCTAAGGAAACTCTTCCCCTCCCTGCGTCTGCCTCTCCATAATTTGTTGTCCCACTTCGTGTTTGTATGTCTATTGATGCTCTCCCCGACATTTAGAAGCTTCTTCTGTCTGTTTTTTTCTCGAAAGTCAACCTAATGTTGTATATTTTTGGTTGGTTTTTGATTTTACAAAATTGGTTGTATGGTTCTAATTTTGACTCATCAAAAAACAACTGACTGAAATCTGTTCTACAAAAAAATTCACTTCAAGATTGATGCTTTTTGAACTTTATACGCGTTACCTATCCTTTTGTTTATCGGATTTATTTTTATAAGATTTTGTAACAAGTGTAAAATGAATACAAGGAACACGACAAGTACTACCTCAGATGCAGATCCAAAGGGAGAGACAATAAGCGAAGATGTCCTAGAGAACATATTTATTACTTTAAAAGGTTTAACAAGATGAGATCATGAACTTACTTGATTAGCTTTCCAACTCCAACAACAAAGACATATAGCGTTTCAAGAAAATAGGTACGTCTATCTAAAATATTACTTCTAAATCATAGCTACAAGTGGCATCTGCAACACCATGAGAACATAAAAAAGATCATGAGCGGGTTAAATCAACTAGACGAAGCACTGGAGCGATTTGGGTTGTCATCATTCAACATTAGTGCTATAGAAGATAAAAGTTTACTAGATGAGTCATCTGACCCCAAGTGAGTGGTACTAAATTTCAATTAACCTAAATAAATAGACCTCACAGCACAAATCTGCACGATGTAATCATGTCAAATAAGAGATCAAACAACATGTATGAAATTGAAAGAGTAATGAAGAACATCACAGATCAATCCAAATTCAAAGAAATTGAAAGTAAGTTTTCGAATTTCATTAAATAACTTTCAATAGAAGCGTCTTTATTAGTAGTACTTCCAGTGTTTGAGAAGTGGTTGAATGGTAATTTGAACGTGATGCTAATTACTTTGACATTTTTAGAGCAGGAGAACATTAGAACTGGTTTGATTCATGTTTATGAGTGCGCAAAGTATCATCCTGAAGTATTCTCTAGACCAGAAGCAACGTGTTTGGTTGACAAGATCTGTGAAGGTTGGTTACAATTCATTACATTTAATCGTGAAAATTGTTCTAGTGTTGATGATGCTCACTCAAGAACACCTTGATGCAATGGAGCTTGATGAGAAGTGGATTAGAGACTTGTATGAATTTATGAGCGCTGCTATTAATAAATAATTTGACATTAATGTTCAAATTCGTGTTTGTAATTTTCTTGTTGATCTGATTGACGTGTTGACGTCAGAGCTTTTCATAACAATTAGAAGATGCACAGGAGGACTGACAGTAATAAAAGTTTTACTGGAAGGCATTCTAGATTCAAGAATATCATTGGAAAAACGTGCAAGAAGGAATTATGGTTCACTAACTTTGGATCAAAAGTAAACAAGAGCGCTGCAAGTGCGGAGAGTACTGTCATTAGTGCATCTCCTACCTTCTTCGCCCTGCCATACGGAAGTTATGGTCAGACTGTCGTCACAAAGTATAAAGATGTCGCACCAACCATGTCGGCACGTATGTTCGCTCTCAATTTGGAATATCACATTTGTTAGGTAAAACCAGTGCAAATCCACCACTCCTTGGTGGAAATAATGGATTAGTTCATGATACTGATTTTTCTCCATTTGAACTTGATAATGACGTTCATCTAATTGCATCAGGATCTGCTGATGGATCCGTTCGCGCGATGAGATTTTCAACTCCGAGCGACCTACATCCAACTTGCGACGAAGCAACACAAGCAGTCACAATGAAAGGTCACATTAAGAAAACTCATGTCGTTAGATGGCACCCAACTGTGACTGATGTAATTGTATCCGCTAGTTATGACCAATCTGTACGTATTTGGGACGTAAATGCTCAAAAAGAAAAAATCCTTCTCAACGAAGATTTTGGTGACATTGTCCAAGTAAATCAAATTCCACCCGTAGTACTTACAAAATTGATAGAGCTTGGACTGGAACTGGCCAGCGAATGCGCTCTTGACTTCTTGTAGGGACGGTGAAGCAAGACTCTACGATCCCCGTACCCAGACCTTGATTCTGGTAACTACTTTACAAAATATAACAAAAATCTAATAAATAGGGAGGAAAAGCACATGAAGGAAAGAAGGGATTTAGAGGCCTATGGATTGGTAAAAAGGATCAATTTTTCACCGTAGGTTTCAACGCACAAAACCAAAGACAATTCGCACTAGTAACACATGAAATGAATAATCAATTAATTACTTCAATAGTGGGATCTCCGTAAAGGAATGAAGAGAGGCGCTCTAACCGTTCAAACTCTTGTCGACGATCACACATCGAGTCAATTGTTCCCATTCCTTGATGAAGGTAACCAACTCATATACCTTGCTGGCATCGGAGACAACAAGATTAGATGTTACGAAATCGACGACTCTGAGGATCCATTCATACAGTAACGTTTTTCACTTTTCACCATACATGACACACATGATAGTTACATGAATGAATATGTCGGAGAGACCACCCAAAGTGGAATTACAATGTTACCAAAACGCATGTGCGACCCCAAAACATATGAAATTGCACGTTTCGTCAAATACAATGGAGAAGCAGTCGAATTCGTAAGCTTCCACGTACCTCGCAAAGAAGGAGGTCCCAATGGGAAACAAATTTTGTTCCAAGAAGACATTTATCCACCTGTGTTCACCGGACAGCCCACCAATGACTCTACATTCTTTTTTGAAAAGTTAGATGATCAACCGCCAAAGTTGACCAACATGCAACCAGCCGATCTCAAGTCCATTTACGAAATGCCAGAGGACCAAGGAGGAAAAAGAAGAGTGTTGGAGAACTTTACAAACATACCCATCTCCGAACCATCCAATTTAAAAAAACAAACATCCTCGTTACAATCACAAGCGGAGATCATTCACTCTGGTTACGTTTTATTGTTGGAGGATGAATATGGAAGAGATCCCTTCAAGAAACGTTTCGTCGCATTAAGGTCCAAAAAGGAGAGTAAATTCCTAACCTATGGAAATCATCCGGATGATGTGCACCCATCAAGAGAGTTTAATTTGGACCACATTGTATGTGTCAATCGTTGTAAGCAATTACGCGATCTTCAAGTAACCGACGATCAATGTTTCGAAATTTACATCAAACAAAAATCATCTTCTGGTCCCATTCGCGTCATAACGGTCGCTTGTTCGATGAAGAGCGAGAGCACCCAATGGATTGACATTTTGACCAAAAAAACAAATATGAATTCCAAGAAGGCTGTCGTGCATCAGGATTACATTTTAGAGTGGGTCCCACCCAATGGAGATGATGTGGTGGTCGGTTACTGGTCCAAACGTTGGATCGTAGCACTTCCCGATCGCTTATTAATATTTTCCACCAGAAAGAGTTTTGTCCCAAAGAAGGAATTTGCTACCATTAAAAAACACTCACAATCAGTCAACAATGCGATCATGTCCATTTTCCCATTAGATCAGTAAGTCATCACCATTCATCACATCATCAACACCCTTTAGAAGTAATGAATTATCATTGGAAGCCGACGAAAAACGATTATGCGCACAAATCACAACCAACGACAAATCAAAACACTTTTTATTGTTCACCAACGACATTCAAAAGGAAATGTGGACCGAGGATTTGCTCTCGAAAATAGGTCAAGAAAATCAAACAAAGAAAACAAACAAGGATCGAGTCCAAAGTTTACTTTTACAATTGGGATTATCCGATCATGATACTTTTAATGATGATGACTCATCCGAATCATCCGATCCGTTCACCAACATGATGCGAAAGGAAGAACGAGAGAGAAGGACGCAAGGACCAGCACATTTATCGGTATTTCCGATCAGCGACACCATTACCACCGACGACGTGCAATCTCTATTTTCTGCATTCGGCACCGTTCAACACGTGGAATTACACAAGAGCGGAAAATTCGCACATCACGCCATCATCACATTTTCAAATCAAGAAGAGGCTGGTCAAGCCACCTGTCTCGATCAATCCGTATTGGACGGAGAGCGAATCACGGTCAAATCCATTCAACTACAAGATACATTAACGCCGGGTTTTCTAAAAATAGAAAAGGTCCATTTACAAATGACCAAAAAAGATTTTCAAGACATGTTTAGTGCATTTGGCGAAATCGAACACATCAAATTGTGGCCGACTACCGATAATTTGAATAACACTGGATATATCAAATTTAGAGATTTGACGGAGGCACAAACTGCAACGGCTTTATCTGGCGCCACCGTGTTCGGTCAACCATTGATCGTAACGTTACTGGATAACAAATCAATGAGCAACAGCGCTCAAGAAAAGTTATTTAGTAACGTAATCGATCCACAACAAGTAAAAGCCAATCAACAAATTTGTTTGATCCAAATCAAGGGCAACAAGAAAATTCGATCTCGAAGGGTCGAATTAAACGTGAAATCTCTCAATCAGGGCGATGTGTTCGTGTTGGATTGTGGAACCAAGATTTATCAATTCAATGGAATCAAATCCACTCGGTTCAAGAGGGCACGTGGATTGGACGTTGCTTCCAACATTCGATTGAAGGAAAGAGGTGGAAATGCAAAAATTTATTTTTTGGATCAAAAATGTGACGACGATGTCGAAGAATCGCTCGAGATGAAAGAATTTTGGAACCATTTTGGAATCACCAAAAATGCCCAATTGACAGATTTTAGAAATGTGGAAATCAGTACTGCTGAACAAGGAGGCGACGACGATGTATTCGAATCGTGGATCGACGCTCATACCTTCTTATATCGCATCAATTCGTTCCAATCCGATCAAGACGAAAGCGAAGCTTCGTTAGAGTCGGATCACTTTGATCCCAAATCCGTCCAAGTTAATTTGGTACACGAAAAGAGCCAACCTAGCAAAGCAATGTTCAGGGGTGAATTTGTTTATGTTTTGGATTGTTACACCGAAATATTCATTTGGGAAGGAAGTCACGTTAATAAATCACAACGACAATTCGGTCGTTTGTTCGCTACCAAATTGGAACAAAGTAACGAGAGACCATTATGGACAGGTACGACCAAAGTGATTCAAAATGGAGAAACCGTTTTGTTCAAAGAAAAGTTATCGGATTATGCAGGCGTGCTACCTATCGCCATGAGCGGTGGTGCAGGTAATGCAAGTGCAGGTAGTGCTTTGGTGGCTACTAAAAAACCACAACCTCCCATTAACCTTTACTCTGATAACGCTCAATTAACGCCCATTGTCGATCCAATGTTTGGTCGATTCGATTCCGATTCGATCGTCGTGGGATCCAAATGGGGCGGTAATGTATCTAATGTGGAGGCTTGGGTAGTGGACGGTTTCGAAAGAGTGGAATATCCACAAGAATTAATCGGCGAGTTTTACTCTGCTGATAGTTTTGTGTTGTTGGTGACTTATAAAAAACACAATAAAGATAAACGTCTCATTTATTTCTGGCAAGGAAGGGATTGTAGCATTAATGAAAAGGGTCGCTTCTGCTTTATTAACGGTAGACGTATCTAATTTAACACAAGATGATGCTCCTCAGATTCGCATCACTCAACAACACGAAACGAATCATTTTTTGAGCTTGTTCCCTGGTCATGGCATTATTATTCACTCTGGAAAGTATTTGGAGCGCATTAATAGAGCACCTGTTAAAAAATCAGCTGCTACTGCTATTGCTCCTATTGTTTATGATATCAGAGCTAGATGTGATTTATTGAGCGAACAATTTGATAAGGACAGAGTTAAATTGAGAGCGGTGGAGTGTGTGCAGAGCGATCAAATCGACGGTGGTTTGTTGCTTAAAAACAGATTGGGCAGCGATAGAGTATCGGTGGTCAGCGACCATGAATACAATAAAATTTATTTACATTTGGGCGAATGCACCACGCCGTTCGAAAGAGAATTTGGTGCGCTTGTTGCTGATAAATTACGTGCCAGTACTTGTTTTGTGAAATCTCTTGTCGATAAGCGTACTGTGATAAAGGTTGAACAGGGACAAGAGCCTCCAGAGCTCTTGAAATTAATGGGCATGGATCAAACCTTGGCTGTTTCAAAGAATAAAGTTAGAATCCATCCTCGTCTCTTTTCTTTTGCGTACGCGACGGGTGTAGTGGTCGCAGAACACGTTCATGACTTTTGTCAGGATGATCTTGATTTGTCTCAGTGTTACTTGTTAGATTGTGTGGATAAGATTTATTTGTGGATGTCCGCCACGGTTATTCCACACGAATATCAAAAAACAATGCTGGAGGTTACCGTGCAGTACTTTAAGGAGTCTATCCACGATGCCAACTCTTGTGCAAAAGCAAAATTAACTGATAAGAACTTCCCTGCGTTCGTCAATGATAGAGGTCATGAACCTGATGCTAAAAATGTTTTAATTGTTTCTCCTTGTCTGGAACCACTTGAATTCACTCGTCACTTCCATGGATGGGGTCCTCATAGGAGTCGTTACTTGTCTGATTTGTACCAGGCCATTGTTTCGAACCAAGGACAAGCTCCTGGAACCAGTGATTCTGCTACACCAAGTTTGGTTCGTAAGACTGGCCCCGTAAAGAAGGTGACATTGGTTCGTCAAATGGCGTCGGTGATGGAGAGATTGGACGATTACACTAGAAAAACTTATCCATATGATGTGTTGTTGTCCACTCCACTTCCTATTGGTATTGATAGCACGAAATTGGAGCAGTATTTGTCATTGGAGGAGTTTGAGACTGTGTTTGGAATGACAAAGGAGCAATTTGATAAGACTCCTGTATGGAAGCAGGAGCAGCTTAAAAAGCAGCGCTACTTGTTCTAAATAAATTTATGAAATTCTTTTTTTCGAATTTAATTTTTGATCCAGACATGTAGTTCGATTGTCCCCCTAAAGCACTAGATTTGACAGTTATCCAAATTTGTATTTTCGTTTCAAGTTTTACGTTGACCCAACCAATCGATATACGGTGAGCTCGATATCGTCAATCAATAAAAACACCGTTTTTCAATATAATCATCAGCGACTGAAATAGTATTAAACAGTAGATGAATGAGCAGCAAAACAAAAAAGAAAAAGTCTAAGGTTGCCACTATTGCTAAAGTTCAAAAGCCTCTCTCAGAATTATACAATGTAGATGATTTAAGAGTGGAGATAGCAGACCAAAGAAAAAGGATAAAAAAGTTGCTGCTTGAACAGGAGGTCATGTGCATGGTTGAAAGCCAATTCATGCCAGTTCTATTATCTAATGGGAGTGATGGGTGCGTCTCTACGCTGACGAAGATTAGAAACAACAGGGAGCAAATCGATAAAAATGCTGGTTTGGATATAGATCCGACTGAATGCCTTCAAGGGTTGGAAGATGAGATTACAGAGATCGACCTGCTATTAGACATAAGGAACATGCTCCAAGAGAAGTTGAATTCACTAACCCACGAACTGGACACAGTTGATGGCAACATTTTAGAAGTTCAAAATACATTATCCCCGACTACTCATCTCAGACTAACAGAACAACCTATTGAGCATTTAGACGAGACCATTACCGATATAATATCAACAATCAAAGAATAACATTTAAATGAACTTTTATTCAGAAGTTGTGCTAGCATTTTTTGCATCATAATACAGTGCCACTTTTGTAAATTCAATACACTTGATTTTGCTATATTCATGATCTCTCTTAAAACATGAATTCTACTAAACCGGACAATGACATTTTGCAATTCTTGTTCCATAACTCTTGCCTTTGCTTCCTGATTACCCCCTCTTCATCTTCTCAATGAACGGTTTCATGAGACCAGGGGAACGGAAGTATGCCCTGACTCCTAACAAGCTGTACAAAGTAACTGCTCTTATGAATTTACTTCAAGATCATCCTATCTTTTTGGTCTCTTCACTGCTTTCCGGAACATGCATTGTCGTCTATTCTCTTTGATGTAATGTTGTTGGGGATTTATGTCATGGTCGCGACGATGCAGACATTGTGGTAGGCCAATTGTTTTTGAAAAGCGAGATAAGACTTTAAATGTTGGCCGCGTGTAAAAAATGTTGAGGTGATGGCCTGTCATTGTTCCACTGTAAATTATTAATGCGCATGGAACATCAAATCTCCAAAACGAAGACGGTAGATTATGATACCATTCTTTTATATACTCATTGAGGGCTTGGGTACTGGCTGCCTTTTTTGGAAGTAAAAATAAGGATTCCAGGGTTGTCGAAATCACTGGGGGAAATGGTATTGTAAAAATACATTTTCTCAAAAGAGACGACGCTTGACAGCGGTATACTCGAAAAGGGTTTTCTAAAAGAAGGAATGTCTGGCATCGAAAGCCGCATGTCGAGTACCACAAAATGATAGTACTGCTGTTTATAACTTTATCCTTATCCACACCCTCCACTCGAACTTGCGACTGTCGTAACCTGCACTGACGTACATCCGTTTAGACAACATACCTTATAACTAAAACTCTAATTAAAAAGTTATAATTTGCTATAGTTTCTATGTTTTAAACCTCGAAGTTGACTTTATCACAATCATCGGCAAATGAGAACAAACGAAGTGAGCGAGTGTGTAAGAATCTTCACATCTGAGCTGCCTTGGTGCAGATATACAACAGAATGCTCTGGAACAGGGGAAATATTTAACAAGAGACATATACACTGTGTGTTCTGCGGGAAAGTAATCCAACAAGAGATCCGTAATGTACATAACCATTTACAAACAAAACATCTAGAGCAACTCAGCAATATAATAAATCTGTCATCACTCTTGGAGGCAGAATGTTCAAACATGAGCATATTTAAATCCGATCAAAATGCCCTGAGTGTAAAAGTTATTACACCGCTAGTCCACACTACTTTTAATAAAGGGGAGTTGATAATGAAAGAAGGTGAATATAATTCAAAGCGAGTCAAAGAGCTAATCTCCAAAAATGATTCGATACAGAATTCCCTTCAAGAGTACAAGAAACTGGCCCCTGTACGTACAACTACAGATAAAAAATCTTTCTCACCAGAGTTTCTGAAAAAAGTGTGTTATTTTCAATCAAAAGTACGCTTGTCAGATAATAAAGTAGAACAAGTATTAGAAGAAGCACAAAAGCTGTTCTTCAACGAAAGTGAAAGTGTAGTTGGAAATAAAATATATAGAATGCCAAAGCGCTCAACAATTGCTAGTTCTAGGAGCATTATAATGGATATGTGTGATCAAAAGTTAGAGACAATGTTGTGTAAAGGTGTAACACATATGACGTTTGACTTTACTACACCAAAACAAGGACACTTACTAGGCATCCTAGGATCACACAAAGTTGATGTAGATATTGAAGATATCAATTATTTTCATCAAGAAATTGATGTACTGGACGAAAAGGAGAAAAAAAACAAGAAAGATATACAAGAAATAAATCGATTAAAGCGTATAGTATGTCAAGGCAGTTTTCCACGCCATTACGTTCTAGGTGTTATAAATACAAAGGATGAACAAGCAGTTACAATCAAGTCATCAGTTGAAAAAATGATTGCCAAATATAAAATAAATAAAGTTGGTGCATTTGTCTCTGACAATACAACTACAAACGAGGCAGCTGTGAATTTGATTGAATCCATTGGTCCAATTACAAATAATTCCTTCCGTGAATCTTGTGCACTTCATGTCTTTAATTTAGAATTAGAGCATGCTGTAAAAGCAATCCAAAATACATTGGCTATTGATAAGATATATGACCGTCTCCAAAAGATTTCTACATTTTTAAAATCAAACTGGGGACAAGCATATCATATTATACAACTTAACCACGTTCTTGATGATAAGTTTGATTGGTCCAAGGCATTTAATGAGACACAGATATCGTTAGACCTTTTACAAGTTATTGAAACTTTATCAAAGACAAATCAAAACTCAGAAAATTCAATTCAAACTATCAAAAGTTTAATTGAAACAAGATGGAATTCCCTTGGTGTTTTAGCAAGCATATTATCTGGAAGATGGAAAGCATTTAAAGGGACAGCTCAATTTTTTACAAAAGGGTCACAAGTAAAAGAAGGAAGGAACACATCATGGACAGATGTACTGGAGTTCTTTGAAGATGAGAAAATGGAGTTGTGTGTACATATAATTGCTGATTTACAAGTACAGTACTTTGCTCCAATGTTTAATCGTTGTCGTCAGTATAATGGTTATGTAGCAGACAAGATGAGAAAGATTGTAAATGATGCATTACAGTCTATAGAAAATTCGAAGATTGATGACAGTATTGTTTTTAACTTTTGTCATCAATGGATTGCTGAAAAATCTGTGGAGTTGAAAAATATGTACAAAGAAACAAGAATCAATGTTTGTAATGCAATAATAAATGAACACAAAAAGTTCCTTAGTGGTTGGATAGACCCTAACCATCCTCTGTATTATGCTTCAATTGGCTCAAATGAATACTGTATTGAGGCACTTCAAAAATTACTTACATCACCTTATAATTCTGTTGATGTTGCTGGCTTGTTACAACACAAGGAAATAATAACTCAAGTTATTGAAAAAAAAATAACCTTGTGGCCAAGTTACGACGATATCCGTCATAATAGAGTTGATGAATTTGCTAAACCTCTCCGTGATCAGTGGCTTAATTTTTTCAGTCATTTATGTGTGAGTGGGGAGCCTGTAGAATGCTGTTTTTCTGATGTTAGTAGACCAGATTTTTATAATCGGTTAGCAGAATCAGTTGAAATAATGATGAAGTTGTTTCGAAATGGATCTGTAATACGTGATCTTGTTATTGATGAGAATGAATACAAAAGAAAGAGAAAGTCGTTTTATAAGAAATTAAAAGAAAAGAGACAAAGCAAAAATAAAAATGCGCCACAGGTTGAATCGTCATTAATTAATACTGTAACTGAAGCATCAAAGTATGCACAAGAGCAGAAGAGAAAGCAAGATGATCTTAACAACCCTGGGAGGCTTCTAGTAGAAAGGTATATTGATAGATTGCTGGCAGCAGGAACTTACAGTGATATGATATTTGTTAACGAAGTATCAAAGAAAAAAACAACTATTGCGAATATGACAAATGCAATACAGATTTATCAAGGATTAAATCGATTGCCAAAAAATATTCCAATACCAACAAATCAAGTTGGTTTTTATCAGTATTTTCAAGATCCAAGAATTACATCATTAACGACACAGAACTTGGATCTTGACACTGTTAACCCTATAATACAAGCACCTACTGTACCACCCCAGAATATGCCAATATTACAATCCCAGATTTTAACAACACCACAAGCCTCTTCTGTTATTGCCTCTTCTCCTTCTCCTACTGTTACTGTTAATATAAATTTAGTCCCAAGTCCTTCATTGTCCCCTGCTGTAAAAAAGCAGAAGATGATGGGTGTTTTAAGAAATTTTGCAGCTCCACAATCTGTACCTAGGTTATCATCTCAAGCATCACAACATAGCAACATTATAATAAATATGCCAACCACTCCAGGCAATCTAGCTAATAGTCCAAAACGGTTCGTTACACCAAAAAAGACATCAAATGTACATAATATTCTAAATTTGACACCCTCTAGCTCACTGTCAGTCACACCAACTACACCTAAAAAGACATCCAACGTACTTGATATTTTAAATTTGACACCTTCTAATTCGCCATTCACAAACAAAACGTTTATTGTTCAAGGTTTAAACACTCCAGTTACACCTAAACGGTCTGCAATAGAGATGATTAGTGAACCCACCCAACCCTCACCTGTAACACATACTATTAGCAAACATCTGGACTTCGAAGACACTACACCAAAATCTGTACAAAGCAGCAAAATAGTAGAAATGCCACCACCGAATAGTAAGAAACGGTCTAGGTCCAACAAGAATTCTAAGATGAACCCTGAGCAGCTGAAACTGATGTCAACATTTGATTTAGAATAAATTTTAATTTCTTAAGCAAATATTATATAAGTACCCTATCAAGATATTCAACTTATCATTATATTGGTGTGTGGCGGAGTGGTTGTGTGATGAAACGTAAATGAGGAGTCGGTAGTTCGAGCGAAGTATGAAGATTATGCACAAAAAATACAGCATTTTTAAACTCATAACGGTGTTATAGAAACGCCGCAATCTGTTAATAGAATGACGTGTTGACATGATGTATTAAACCTGGGGATCCCATCCGTACCACAATTTTCGAGTAAACCCGCTGATTTCGACAACCCTGCCGCTACGGAGTTGCCATGCAAAAATTTAAAAGGTGTTTTTGTTGCCACTTTATCAACAGAAAAACAGTAGACGCTATCACCTTGTATGTAGTTTTTAATGTGAAGGAGTTCCCGTTACATTGAATAATCCGTCGACTACTAGCGTCTAGCATTATGGTATTATTTTTGGTTATGTGTGTTTCTTTTATTGATTTATTTTGTATATGTTTGAAAAATTATTTGCGCCACTCTATATCTTCTATATCTGTGGTACCTGCTAGCTCTCTTACATCGAATCTAATCTTCTATAAATTCTTATCGGTATTATGGAAGTCGTAGTTGTACACTATTGCGCGTTGTGACCTTGATGACTCCTTCATTATTAATTTTGGTGTTACTTTGGATGTTTCTTGTAATGTATACAAAGGCAATCAACTGAAAATCAAACCACACCCGATTCCGCTGTGCTACTATTACAGTCCCTAAAATGAAAGTAGGCATTTTTGCGATGTACAGTATTATTTGGTAATAGCGCCAGTGTGATAACAAACTTCGTTGGGATGCGGAAGCAAGATTATCGATATGGAGTTAAAGGAACATCTTTAACAATCAAAACTTTCAATTAGCAATAGACGGTGTTAACAATATTTGTTATTTTACTTCAGGTACTTCTGATACAGCACTGGTCAGAGAGATACCTCGGCGGTACTTCAGGTACTTCTGATACAGCACTCTGAGATCTCCTTGTTTAATGCTGGCTCTAATGTCCATGCTCAATTGATCGCTACTTAACATTTGTTGTGTACCTACCTTTCGTTGTTTGTCAGGACTACCTGCCAAATCATAATCACGAGATGTGAGAATGATGAGACTCGTCACAGCAAGTATGATTGTTCCCAATCTTCAGTTTTCTTGTGTGTGTTCAATAACGTCACCAGCTGCCATTTCCTTTGGCTTGTTTCGAGCCCAATACACTGATCCTTGATATGTTCGTTCTTGTGACAGATGCACTGCCATCAACTCCAGGCTGACCTGTCTTGACCTTTACTGCTCTTGTTTGTTAATCAAGTACGCAACGCAACTTGCGTCGAATGAGTCATTGTATACTGTTGAATCAGTGTCTTTCAATTCTGATACAGTATCAACTAGAGTGGATCTATTTTTAAGAACGCTAAAACTGTTAAACGAAAAACAAAATCGTAGAGGAGATCAAAGATTTAATCGTTGCTAATATGAACCAAAGGTAAATTTGTTTGAAGCTGAAGCCAACTATTGTACGAAGAAGTCAGTAAATTAAATTTTTGAAGAAATTCAAGTTGTTACAGTAGCGACACGAATGTTAAAAATCACGAAAATTTGTGAACCAAATAAATTTGTGAACCGATTTGCAACACCTCTGTACAATAATATACTTAATTTGATATAAAAATGATGGTGTGAAGATGAATGCCACAGCGTCTATGAATTACTTCGATCCATCGAGTTTGTTGAAAAATACAGCTAACAATGGTGTTTCCACGTATGCCGGAGTTCCGCATGGTCACAGTCAACGTTATTACAATTTTGGTAAGCAACTGTTGGTCGGCCGAGCCAAATAGTACATTGCATGGATACTCAACAAATACATGATGGGGAAGTATCACCAACAGAATTTAATGGAATAGTGTCCCGACCAAGCGTTTTGAGTCAATTATCAGAAGACGAACAATCTGATGATGAATACTTCGAGGTAGATGATGTGATAAGTCCAACCGAGGGTGGACCAATTGGTGATGTTGTTAACGTAGACCCTGTAAACAAAACCGACGAGGAAATTCTCCAGGACTTTGTTGTCAAAGATTTAGATACTGGCAACGTATCGACTCTATATCAGGCAGACACTACTTTAAATCCTATATACGAGCATATTGTTCGTAAAGTTAAAGATTATAACGATCCAACTTCTCCGAACAGTAGCGTAACCAGCCCCACTTTCACTCCGCCGCAAACCAAAACCACGAGATCGCACTCTATTGCTGAACTCCACAAAAGCAATTTTTTAGTAAATTTTCAAGAAAAAGAAGCACCTCAGCAACAAATACAGAGTCACAAAAAGATGAAGTAACCGCCTCGAATCAAACTGAAGAGCCAGAAGAGGAAGAGACACACGATGACAGCTACATTAAAGTTACAGCAACAAAGAAGAGGCTCAAACAATTTAGCAAGTTAAAAAAGGTCCAAGTCATAAATGCACATGCCGGCGCTATATGGGTTATGAAGTTCAACAGAAGCGGCCAGTATCTAGCCACAGGTGGTCAGGATGGTTATGTAATTATTTGGAAAATGAACAGAAAAAGAAGAAGCAGCAAGCCGCCTCCACCTGTATCAACCGACACTCCGTTGGACGAACTGGACGGCGTGCAACAAATAAACACTGATCCCGACACTTCCACATCACCCACGTCAAACCGCGGACTTTTTATTGTAGAAGCGCCTTATAGAAAATTCTTGAATGGTCAGAGTGGTGACGTGTTGGACCTTGACTGGTCGAAGAGTAATTTCCTAATCACATCAAGCATGGACAAGAGAGTCAGAGTTTGGCATGCGACGCGTGAAGAGTGCTTGGTTACTTTTCTACATTCCGAAATTGTGACCGGAGTTCAGTTCCACCCAACAAACGAAACATTGTTCATCACTGGAAGCTTTGACGAAAAATTAAGACTATTCAACCTAAGACAAAAAGCACTTTTATTCTTTGCCGATACAAAATACATGTTGACAACTGTTGGTTTCAGGTAAGGTTACATATTCTTCATGATGCTAATATGTGGCAGTGGGTGTGGAAAGATTGCAATGGCCGGAACTTTCGACGGAAAATGCTTATTCTATCAGATCGGACCCACAGGAATGAAAAAAAAGACTCAGATTGACGTTAGAAGCAGAAGAGGAAAAAATAAGGGACGCAAAGTGACTGGAATAGTGTTGACTCCCGACCAGTCTCAGGTATTGGTCACCACAAATGATTCCAGAGTTCGATTGTATTCATTACACGATTATTCGGAGAACTGTAAATACTCTGGTCTTGACAACCAATCCAGTCACATTCGTGCTACTTTTGACCATTCTGGAAAGATGATTATATCTGGAAGCGAAGATCATCACGTTTACTTGTGGAACGTAATGAGCGAGGCTAGAACGGAAGGAAAGAACAGAGTGACCAGCTATGAGAGCTTTTGCGATCATGACAGCATAGTTACGAATGCATTGTTTATGAACGCCGTTGATGACGACAGCGATAATATGAATGGAAGAGTGATTGTGACGGGTGACTTTAGGGGAGAGTTGAGAGTGTATGAGAACTTTGGTGATCCACAACCAGTAAAATATCATATTTAATTGTAATCGTCTTTTTTGTTTTTTTTACATGTTGTTGCGGAGGGTTAGTGCAATATCATGTGGGAGGTGTTATGGAATCTTGCATGATTTGGGATTGTTTCGTAAGGAAACAAGGATAGTGCCACCATCCAGTTCGGACGAGGAAGGTGAAACATTTGTGGATTATAGAGAAAAATTCAACCAAACAGACTTCACGCAAGATAAAAGGTATATTATCGCTTGTCCATACAAAGTTTGAACCATTAACAGGCAAGTGGAAAATGTGACATTATCACCCAATATCGAAGGGAAATTATTTACTGCACTCCCAGTAGTTATACCGGCTTCTGATTCGCTACAATTTCCTCACTTTGGTGATTCAAGAACATTAAGGGGTGTAAACGTGAACATACCGCAGTACGTTACACAAAATCGTATAAAAGCAACCTTGGTCATCTTGCGTTACTCTGCTATTGGCGCAGTATGTTTCATTTTACTCAATTTTAAACCTTCTTAGCCACACGCAGATAAATGGACGGAGATCTTTCTTAAAAAATTCCCAACAGCCACAGGGATAATAAAATCAGATGGAACATCCAACGGAACGGATTCTGACGAAGAAATGAACTTTCCACCCGGACAAAAAGGAGTTCAAATACTCGATGTACATGCCGTCGAACAACTCTCCATACATGTAGTAAGAGCAATTATAGATCGGTTCATTCGCAGAAATACACCTGAACATCGAAGATCACATACAGTTACAACGTATAAACCAAACTCCGTAATAGGTAACTACAAGCAGGTGTTGAACATTAGTGACCTTCAAACATGCTATGTGTTTTTATTAGATAAAAAGGCAAGAGTTCGATGGAGGGCTGTGGGATACCCGACAGAAACAGAAGGAGAAATGTTATTGCAATTAGCTAGTAAAATGATTTCTTCGTCTTGAGTCATGTGTTGTTTTGTATAAAATTTCTTCTTTGGATGTTTGCTTGAGAAGTTGTAACGCTCATTTCTGATCCTATTCATGATAAAGACTGCAATCAATTTCTGTTCGTCACAACGATCGAAGGTTCTTTGCTTCAATCAGAACAAAGTTTTGGTCTGCTTTACAAAACAATTAATCCATCGTTCACTGGAAGAAGAAATGGTTGGCAAAAGGAAGGCTGAGGCAGAAGGATCAGGAGATAAAAAGGTCAAGGTTGATCGTGAGCATCCTTATGATGAGGATAGTGAATATAAGCTCGTCAGTTGGAATGTGAATGGATACAAAGCTTTTTGGGGGAAAGAATCTGGAAAATACTTGAAAGATTTGGTTGCGAAGGTAGGCAAGTTCAGAACGGCAGTAGCTAAACACTTCTTAGGAAAGCCCTTCCATCATTGGATTACAGGAAACAAAATTGCAAAAGAAGTTAGAGGGCACGTACGAAGACATTTTGCCCGGTTATGTATCGCACTTTAACAGTTGTACAGCCAAGAATGGATACTCTGGAACAGCGGTCTACATTAAAAATTCAATAAAGCCAATAGCCGTGACATTTGGTATGGGTATAGAAAAGCACGATACAGAGGGACGTAACATTACAGTAGAACTACCAGAGTACTATTTTGTTGTTTCTTACGGTAAATTAAACAAAAAAAGTTCCTTTTTAACGAAAATGTAGTTCCCAACAGTGGTTCAAAGCTTGAGAGACTTGATTACCGTACTGAAGAATGGGACGTAGACATGTTCAAGTACCTTAACACCCTTCAGGAAAAGAAGCCAGTCATTTGGACTGGTGACTTGAATGTTGCAATTCTAGATATTGATGTACACAACCCGAAGGGTAATAAGAACACTGCTGGATTCACAGATCAAGAAAGGAATAGTTTCAGAAAATTAATTGACGAACACAAATACATTGACTCCTTCAGACACTTCCAAAAAGATGTCAAGAACTGTTACACTTACTGGGTAAGTCACACATTACATCAAGTATAACATAATTTTTCAGGGATACAGAATGAACATGAGAGAAAAAGATAAGGGTTGGAGATTAGACTACTTTATGACTTCAGAGAGTTTGAAGGACAAGTTGAAGGATTCGTACATTTTAAAATCATACTTGGGGTCCGATCACTGTCCATTAGGATTAATTATCAAGAAATAAAGTTACATCTTTATAATAGAACTGTTTATAAAATACAAAATTCATTTCGAAGTTTCATCAATGTTAGTAACAGATTTTGCTGCTATCAGCGACAACAATGCAGCAACGTAATAAACTAAGCTAGGCATTGGGACTGTTGTGTTTTCCGAAGTGGTGTAGCTGTACAAATTTAAGAATAAAAGTGATGACAACATTCTACTTGTTAGTGCTATGGTTGACAAACCACCCTGCAATGTTCCTTGATCTTCATTAACTTGTTTCGACATGATCCCATTGAGAATTGGATCAACCATAACACCCAAAGAATAAAATAATAGTGAGGCGAACACCAAATAGTCAGTTTTGAAAGATGCCATCATAATACAAAACAAAGCATAAATGGACAAACAAACCGAAGCACAAAACACATCTCCATATTTCTGTAGCACTCTAGGTAACACCAAACCCTGAACAAGAACATTTGTCAAACCCATTACCGACATGTACAATCCATTTTTCTTTTCATCAAAGCCATAAACATGAGTAGAATACATAGGAAAAAGATTCAAAAACCCTTGATATGACAAACCACCAACAAAAACAACAATAGACCAAGATTTTAATGACTGATTAGAAAATAATTTTAACACGCATCTTATAGGGTTTAGAGATGAAAGAGTTATAGAAGGTGTTTTTTCGGCAATAATCTTTAATTTTGTCTCTGGTATACGAATGGCACAGAATAGCAGTGCTAGGACATTTGCTACCAAAGCGTACGTAAAAGTGCTGTCAAAGTTCAAGATGGAAGACAAGTAGGATCCCAATGAGAACCCTATTCCAAAAGGAACGCCAACACTCAAAGCAAAATTTGATCCTCTTTTGTCGTGAGGTGAGGAGTCTGCTACTTGTGTGGCACATGTTTGAAATAAATTTCCGCAAAGTCCCAAAACGACCTGAGCAGCAACCATCCAATAAATACTCCGGTTGTTGCAACATGCGATCAGGCAAATTGAAGATGAAGTAATAAAGAACATTTGTGTAATCATGATTGGTCGTCTTCCAATTATATCTGTTAGTAATCCATATGTGGGGCTTAATAAAAGTTGTAGCATTAATACTACCGTCATCAGGTTTCCAAATGCTGTGGATGATCTCGATACGTCGTTATCGTATATAGAGTTCACGAGAAGTGCTTGAGAGGTTGTTATGGATCCTATAGACGAAGAGCACAGCATTACGAATACTCCCATGTCAATCAATCGAAGGTTGTGATCCATTGTTTGCTTCCTGTTACAATCAACCAATGTTTATTGTTGGTTAAGTTGGATCCAATTTACGTAGCGACGTTAAAATATCATGTATCACCCCAATACATAGATTACAGATTCGGTGAACAATGAATTCTATGTGTGTGTGAATAGAAACATGAATGATTTAAGATTTTTTAATGTTGGAAGAATTCATAGCCAGCACAACTCATGCATCCCAAGTTGACTAGACAACCATTAATGTAATGTGTATTATTTATTAAAGTGTAGAAGGAATGTATCTATAGCTTCCCTTTTTACTGTTTTCCATTCTTTTTGAATTGCATTTTGATTAACTAGCTGTGTGACAGGATCTTGTTTGTTCAAATCAACAACAGATAACAAGCCTAAATCCCTTGTCCTCTTTGAAATCTCGCACAAAGACTTTACAAAACACAACTTTTTGTCCTGCTCCTCCATCCTAGTTTTATAAGGTTGTTTACCTAGTATTCTTGACGCTGCAATCTCATTCTGCCTAGCTTTCTCTTCAAACTGCTTGCGTGTAATCAATTGTACAGTTGACTTTATAAACTCCAACTCGCTCTTATCGACATAATCTAATTTGTGTTGTGATCGGAAATTTGATTCGTAGTGTTTCACTTCTTTTTCGAACAAGGGAGAGGTAACATCGCTCATCTTCGGTGATGTTGAAGATTTATTCAATTTGTCCCTCAAGTCTTTATTTTGCAGTTCGATTTCGGCAAAATCTGCATGTAGGGATTCAATTGCCTCTTTGTAAGTTTGTTCATTTTGTTTTAATTTTTCAATCTCCTTCTTTAATAGTTCTGCCTGTTCAACCTCTTTTTGTAATAATTGATTTTGATGATTTTGAAATTGTCAAATCTGACAATTCTTTTTCAAGCCCAAAGCATTTATCGGTAATTTGCTCGAGATTTTTCTGCGAGTCCTTGTATTTTTCAGAAATTTCAGAAACATTCATTTCTAATTCTTTTAATTTTGGAACTAATTTAATGATGTGATGATGACTCTTGCCTTACAATCAGAGCTCTTTCACTCATAATTTGGTCAACATCTACCAATTCTTGATTGTGGCCCGTGGAAATGATCTCTTCGCAAACATCAGAAATATTTTTACTTATACTCTGTGATAAATCAGATGGTATCATGTCAACATCAGGAGACTCTTTGAATGATGCAATCATTTGCTCTGTCTGGTCATCGCCTATATCCAAGACAGTACAATAACAAGAAAAAGTGTCATTTAAAGAATTAAGCGATTCCAACGACACACACACAACAAAACCAACATTTTCTTTTTTGTAAACAATATCCCTCAAAGTTGTCAATGTCTCATCAAGAAGTCCCATTTTGACCTCCTGTAGTAGATTTATCATGCAAGACAATTTATTTGTTGTAATTTTATGACACAAAAAGGCAAACATGATCCATTCATGTACAAAAAACTTGTTTTTGTGGGTAACTTGGACATCTTCATAATCAACAAGCACACGGTTAAATTTTTTATAATATTGAAGCAGTTGGGTATGTTCTTCTTTTGATTGCTTCATGACAGCATAAATGTTTTTGATATCATATGCTTTTGTGTTTTTTACTAAAAGTGAAATGAATAATAACAAAAAGTCATTTCTTACTTTTTTCATCCAAGTAATTCAAAATCTCATCGCTCACAATATGCATCTGCACCATATCTTCACTTACTGAATTTAAAATATTCATTACTGATTTGATTAAATAACGATATGCTCCCCATGATGTTGTGTTAATATGACCACTAAGACTGGATATCTTTAATAGATAAGGTTTCATATGAGATATAAAAGTAAGCTCTTTCAAATCTTGTTGCTTAATTGCATCCATGATTTTATCAATATACATTTCACAGGACAATAGCTCGCTCAAGAATCTTCCACATTTTAAGAACTTTGTAGATGATGTGGTATTTGCATGTTGAAAGATTTTTAGTAAAAATGAACCTAAGCACAACAAGCTATTAGTCTTTTAAAGAGTAACATGATGAAATAAAAATAAAAAACTTACATAAACCTGAGCAAATTGCTGATTCTTATCATTTTTTTGATTTTCTGGTTGTACAAGAGTGTTGTTATTGTCATCTTTATCATCATCATCCATTGAGAATTTGTATTCTCCACCAATAATGCTTGATATCATCTCAAATTTATTAATCATGCTTTGTAAGGTTGCATATGATTTGAGAGCCCTTACATCCTCCTCAACAACATTTTCAGGTATCAATCGCTCTACAGCCTGCACACAATATCGGTCAATAATTCTAGAGTTGACCTCTCTCAACTCCAACTCCCATACTTGAGCTTTTGCATTCTTTAACTTGTTTTGTACTTTGTGATACATGTGCATTAATTTTGATGTCTTTTCCCTCATTGAATCAGCGGCCTCTACTTCTCCTGATTGAGAGGCGCGTACATTTTGTATTTCTTGATTGAGTTGGGTACACTTTGCCCTAAAGTTATTAATTGCTTTTTCTTTTGCTGCAATTGCTTCTCTTTGTACTTGTTCATTTTGTTTGAAAGCTAATAACTCTTCGTCCTTTTTTTCTATTGACCGTTAGTGATTTTTGGTGATGATCTTGTTCATACCGACTTCGAATTTTAAAAGAGTAATTTCTTCTTCGTTGAATGCTTGGAGTTGATCGGAATAGTCTTTGAGTTCTTCCGACGCCTTCAATCGGTCATTTAATTCTTCTAATTCTTCCGTTAATTGCAAGTTCTTTGAGGATAACTTTTCAATCACATCTTCTGATTCCTCTGCTAATTGAAGTTGTTCCAATAAAATTCCGACCTGCTCCTCGAAGTCTTCGATTTTTTGTTTGTATCCCTCAATCTGGTTGTTTTCAGACTCCAATGCTGCTATTTTTAGTTTGTAGCTCTCGACATCTTTTTCGGAAGCATCCTTCAACCGAAATAGCGCTTCTTTGAGCTTTACGTTTTCTATTGTTTGAGGTTGGTCGGTTGACCCACCCTCTAGCTGCTCAATTTTCTCTTGAAGTAGTTTTAGCGACTCCTCTGCATACTCTTTATCAAGAACCGCGGTCTCCTACAAAAAAGGTTATTTCATTTTGAAGAATTCGTTACCAGCGTAATTTGAATGTCGAAGATTCTTTCTTCATGTTCCGATTTTATGCTGGAAATTGTCCTCTCTGCTTCTTGTATCTGCTCATATGATTTTGCCAATCTATCCTGAAGTTCTCGAATATCTGTTGGAAAATCACTAAGCGGGGTGATTACAACTGGTGACTTGGGTTTGTCAACTGCGCCAACTGTGGGTTCTGGTTCCTCTCCGAAGGTGTTACCACCATCAACGAAAGTGGGTGTCTTAAAAGAATAACTTGGGGTGAGCAACTGCCAACTAGGTGATTCTAGAGGTGTGCTAGGTGGTTCGATTAACGTTTCCTTTACCTTGTCTTTCCTATTTTTAATTCTTTTTTGATTATCCATTAATGCTTGCATCTTTGCCTTTAAACTGATTTTTGTAGATGCATTTTTATTAGTAGGCACTTCTAGAGTGTCTTTCTCGGCTGTTTCATTAATATTGAGCTTTAGGGATTCAGTGTTGTTTGGCATCTTGAAGTCGACGATTCCATTACAATTTTTTTTGAATGTTTTATCAAGTTTTGGGTGAAAGCACAAGGCATGTTCGCGCTCGCGATGATCTGTTCTCACGACCAAGCGAGGTTGTAAACTGGGGTTCACCAAGAACCCAAGGCCGATACACTGGAGAACAGGAGGATATCGAAAGTGGTGAACGTATATCAAGATGTCGTGCTCTTGAAGGCATATCTGACTTAGCTATAACACAAGAGGATGTAATTATAACATTATCAAGAAACGGCTCTATAGGTTATGTTGCAAAATCATCCCATGCAATACGTTGGATTCAAGACGAAGAAGCGGATAATTATAAATTTATCAAAGTTATTGGTTCTGGTCTAGCACTAACAGGTACTCAGATGACATTTTACATTAATAACCATTAGAATGTGGAAAAGTAGCAACAATAAACAACTCGCACATCGTCATACTTCCCATTAAACACAAAATTAAAGACATTGCATCTGGATCAAACCATTTCTACGCCATCACTGGTAAGTGAAACCCTCTTGTTTGAAATGCTGACTCATCTAGATGACAACCGCATACTAGCGTGGGGAGAAAATCAAACTGGACAATGCGGTCTTGGCGACAGAAGAAACAAACCATCGCCTGAGGAAATTAAATTGTTTCGTGGTGAGGTTGTTTTCATTGCTCCTGGATCCAACCATACATTAGCCCTTAAAAATAACCAAGTTTATTCTTGGGGCATGGATTCGCATGGACAACTTGGACAAGGCTACACTGATGGTTTGGCTGTCCCGATGCTAATAAAGAGAATAAAGGATGTAGATGTTATTGAAATTGCCGCTGGCAAATCTCACTCATTAGCACTTTCCAGTTCTGGTGTTGTTTACGCTTGGGGCGATACTGGAATGGGACATGTATCGAATTCTTCTGGATTTGTAGTAGATGGTCTATCGCTCTATAAAATTGTACATATCTTTAGTGGTTATTTGTCCGGACACACTTTTTGCTCAAAGCGATCGTGGTGATATGCTGTGTTTTGGTCTCAACCACACTGGACAATGCGACGCTCGGCCTCGAAATTTCTTCTCCGTTACAACACCAAAAAAAATTGATTTTGTAAGGAGCAGGTTCAAGTTTAAATTAATTTTATGTTCTACTGAAACTTTTGCCTTGAGTATAGAAAATACAGAGAGTACATATGCATTGCTACACAACAACAAGTCCTTTACAGACGTCGTCATTTGTACGAATCAAGATTGAGTCATGGAAATCAGGCTTTGTTTGTTGAACAACACTCCTGTGAACAATACAAGACAATTCCGGAACATTAAAAAATTATCCTGTAAAAGTAGTTATTTATTGTTAACGATCTATTTGCGGACATTTCAAAAGTCATTTTTTCATCTTTGTCAAAGTACCAATCAGAGGTTCGAAGAGGTCGGCCATGTCGAATCACAAGGGTAGTTTGATAGCAGCAATTTCGCCATGGACACCAACGGTTAGTGAAATGGAGCTAATAACAAGCTCTTCGAACAAAGACGGGGAGGCGGAGACTACAACAAATGTGGACACAAAGTCATCGTTTCTCAACAGCGAAGGCACTGACCCAATTTATAAACATTGGCCCAGCAACAGTAAACTAGTTTGTGGTGGAAAAGCCATTTTCGGACCAGACAAGTTGTTTCTCGTTAGCATTGTATTAATAATCATACCAACACTATCATATCCCGCACAAGTATGGTCCTATTTTATACTTTCTCAACACCCCGCGCTCTATTCCATCATTGTCGGAATCAGCATCATTGGATTGTTGGTTGTAACAAGTTCCTTTTTTTACACAGCGAGTTGCGATCCAGGTATTTTACCTAGAAAGCAAATGATCCTCAGCAGCATCTATAAACACAGCGACTCACAATATTCAGACTTTCAGTCGAATCAAGTTGACCCGAACAGAATTAATGAAGCACAGATCAGAACAAAATCAGATTTACTACCGCCCACCTATCAAACGGTATATGTGCAAGGGGTACCGACTGCTCTCAAGTACTGTTACACATGTCACATTTACAGACCTCCACGTGCGTCACATTGCCAACGATGTGAGAATTGTGTGGAGAAGTTCGACCACCATTGTCCATGGACCGGAACATGTATTGGCAGGAGAAACTATGCTAGCTTTTCTGTTTTCACATTTAGTGCAGCCATCATGTGCATCTTTGTCATGGCTACATGCATTCTTCACCTTGTTCTTGTAAGCATCGAGGAATATACAAACACAAACCAAAGCGGAGGATTAGCATTCGGTCGTGTTTTGGGAAGATGTCCAGTGTCCATTCTACTATTACTCTACTTTACTGGAATCGGAATCTTTACCGGAAGTTTGACTGCTTTTCATTCGTATTTGATCTGTACGAACCAAACCACCTACGAAAGTATTAAAAGTAAAAATAAGAGCATGTACTCAATGGGTTTGGTCAGGAACATTCTTGACTTTTTGAGTATAGACAGGTGCACAAAGACATTAGACCCATCGGCTCCATTACCGAAGCCAATCAGAATGACAACACAAGAATAAATGTAAATATTTAGTAATTTAATTGTTGTATTTGTGAGAACGTACGGTCTGTTGTTCGTTAAAATCCGCTTTTACAAAAATAGAAAGTATCGGATACTGGTTGGAAGAAAGCGAGTGATGGTTTTATACAAGGCTGCCTACTACGAGGGCACTGATGTTGAGGAGAAGGAGCCAATAACCAAACACAATGCTGAGGAGCCAATTAACAAGGGAGAGGCAAAAAGCACGTAAGTAAATTTGGTACAACACGTCTTTTAACTTTTCTTTAAAGAGATTTTCAAGCTCTAGTAAACATAATTAAAGCCAACATTGGCTCAGGTATACTCACGATGCCATTCGCCTATAAAAATGGAGGAGTGATTCTTGGCACGATAGCACTAGTCACGGTCGCTCTTATAACAATGCACTGCATTACACTTTTGGTCAAATGTAAGAAAAAACTAGTTCGTGATTTAAAAGCAAGAAAGCGGGAGCAAGGAGAGGATTTTGATGAGAACGAAATTGTTACGTACGGTGATGTTGGAAAAGAAACCATGGGGAAGTTCGGCACTGCATTTATATCTACATTGTTAGTATTCACACAGACTGGATTTTGCTGTGCTTATCTAAACTTTATTGGAGGTAACATGCACGAGATGGTTCCTGCTCTTCGCGAGTGGCACTACATTATAATATCGCTTGTTGTGCTCATTCCAATATGCCTCATACGCAACCTGAAACATTTATCCTTACTGTCCATTATTAGTGAGATCTTGATGTTGGCCGGCATGGGTATCGTCATCTATTTTGACATTTTCACGCTCTCCACTACAAGTTTTCCTGGTGACCGCAGAATCAGTACATTTGACTTTAAAAACTTCCCTGTATTCTTTGGTATTTGCATCTTCGGCTTTGAAGGAATTGGGTTGGCATTACCAGTTGAATCCAACATGAAGAATAAAAAACACTTTAAAGCGGTATTATATACTGCAGAGTCATTAGTTGGAATTATGATGGGTGTTTTTGGTCTTTTCGGATATATTGCTTTTGCTCACAATGTGCAGAGTATGATTACCCTCAATATTCCCTCGGGTAGTTCCTTGGGAATAGTAATTAAAGTTGGGTTCATCATCGCTCTTGCTTTCACTTATCCTATGCAATTATTCCCAGTTAGCGAGTTGTTTGATGGATATCTTGATGTTGTAATTGAGAAATTTAAACGCAAGCCAAGCGGAGATGAAAGTCAGTTTTTGTTTAATCCTACCACTAACTCCTTGGAAGTACAAACAAAAACTTCAAGAAAAGCTACATTGCTTCGTTGGATTGCAGGAAGCGTAATGCGTGCAGTGGTAATCATTCTCACAGCCGTCCTGGCCGCATCCATACCAGACTTTGGTTCTTTCCTTTCACTAATTGGAGGGTTGGGCGGCACACTACTTGCTTTCGTCCTGCCATGTATTATTCACATTATTGTTTACAGAAAAGAAATGCATTGGTATGTTTTTGCCAAAGATATTTCGATAGCAACGTTTGGTATTTTGGCATCCGCAATAACTACATGGACAGCAATTGACAACATGATAAAGGGGCGGAAAGGAGGGCACTAACAATTCTGATTAAAGTATAGTTTTATTGTAAAGTTAACTTTGACTTTTGACTGTTGTTGATGCCATTGTTAGACACTTCCTTTTAAGATAATTAAATGTTTGAGAAGACGGGGCCTGTCAGCAAAAAGCAGCTTCAGCATATACTAGCAAGAGGACAGAACACTCGTGTTATAAATTTAACAGAGACGGGCGCAAATGTGAAAACTTTGGAGCTTCTCAAGAAGCTTTTGCAGCGTCAATCACAAGCATATCATGTAATAGAGTTATACGGCAATGGCATCAAGGACGATAGCCTTATTGCACTTAGGGAACTTGTAGATATGTTCACGTCTATTGATACTCTCAAGTTGGAGTTTAATGGCATAACTGAGCACGGTGCGGCTTTCATATCAGGGTGGCTGCAAGAAAACAACAACATCAAAAGCATAGACCTCTATGAGAATAAAATAGGAGACGCAGGGGTATTTGAAGCTTCTGAAATGTTAAGGAGGGGCTGTGGACTAGAGTATCTTGGCCTCTTCGGTTGTGGTATCACGAACAAAGGAGCAAGGTACTTGATAAAAGCGCTTCAAACAAACACAACAATTAAAAAGATTAACCTGTATAACAATGAAATTGATGAGGAGTATGTTGAAATTATTGATTCAATGTTATCCAACAATGCAGGCGTGAAAACGCTTGTACCAACATTGCCTAATGGTGAAGAAGAACTAGAAGACATGACAGAATTTGACGAGGAGGAAGAAGAGGATTTGGCTCCCATTCAAGTTAGAACGCTTGCAAGAGCACAACCTGCACCCAAACTTCATAAAGTACCCATTTCCAAGTCAAAGACCAAACAAGAATGGGAAGTAGAACGTGATAAGATGGTTGCACTTTTAGATAAACTAGTGGCCCAAAGAAAACAACTCTTAACACAGCAATACAAAGACAATGAATACGTATTTGCAGAAAAATTAATCTCTCCCGTAGTGTTCACACCATTCTCCCCAACGACACCAAGTGAGATTGAGGACAACCTAAGGTTTGCCTCGCCAAATGCAGCACAAGGACACTCAAGCTCATCACCAGCAAGTGGACCTGAACTGACGGAAGAAATTATAATCAATAATGTGGATACAAAAAATACAAAATCAAATACTGTACATCTCAGTTTATTAAAAGTATAAGTTCTTAAGAAGACCATCTTTTTTGTCTGATCCACTTTGTGACAATCCATTTTTCTCCTTTTATTACTGGTAAACCTCCATGAAGCGCTTCATTGTCCTCCTCACCACTAGAAAAGAATTAGATATCAGAACAAGTCAATAAGCCTTACCTTGGCAATAAATCATAAAATAGGATGCCATCACCCTTGACTGGTTTGACTTTAATGTCTGGCTTAGGGAACCATGTCTCTCCACCTTCCTCAACGTCATCCAAAAAGATGATGAATGTAGCATATCTTTGACCATGATCTTTTAGTTGTTGCTCTTGATGTTCGTTCAAGTTTCTTGGGAACCAATCAAAATGTGGTTTATATTCTTGTGTTGGGTCGTAGTGCAACAAATGTAGCTGCTCCATGAATGAAGGCTCAATGTGTGTAACTGCTGAAATTCTGTCGTCAATAAATTTACTTTGGCTGTATGGAACCCAATATCCCGAAGAAGAACGATCTTGGATTACTTCATCGCTTTTAGCCCCAACAACTTTAGACCTCTCCAACTTATCTTTTCCCATATTAATGACCTCATCACATTCTTTGTGTGACAAGAACTTGGAGTAATAAAAAAGTCTTGGACTCCATGAAAGAACTTTCATGTTTCTGTATGGGTCATACATCTCGCCCTCAGATTTGATTGATCCACCAACGGCTCCAACAACATTTGCGGAAACTGCTGTGGCTGCATCTGGACTTCTAAAAAATACTATGTAAAGTATTATTAATAGAGAACACACTCCAAGTACGATAACTCTGTTCTTAGTCTTTCTTAAGCTTCTACCTAAGGAAGCCATCAAGGATGGAGGGTGGTCCTTAATACCAGCTGATAATGGTAGCATTATTGTAAATATTGTTTTGCTATAGGTTGGCTGTCAAAGAACCTACTTTAAAAATACAAAAATCAACTAGAAAGTGGGTTTTAAGGAAAGTGGTCTGTTATAAATATCTTGGGATTTGATTGAAAAACCGACATAACAATTATAACGGGGATCATCAAATAAATATTTATTAATTGATTATCTGTGTTTTGTTAAACTTCGCAAGGCATTTATAGAAGACTTTGTTTAAAGTTTGCTTTGTTGTTCGAGTCTTGTTGAATTAATTAAATCTAGCGGTATCAATTTACCACGCGAAATCAAATCTTAAAAGTATACAGTATTAAAAGATACATCTGGTCTTAAATACTCTTGCGAAGCATTGGTGCACCTGCGGAGAATGCTGCTGTAGTCCAGATTTGATTTGGATTGAGTATTGTAACGAACCATTGAGAAACAATCATGAGTGGGTGGGGATTCCAAAGGACTGTGAGGTCTCAACCAACAGACATAGAAAAGAGTGCGAGGGGTGTATCGATAAAAGACACTCCAGCAAACAAAGTTAGTGCTGTGATGGAGGAGTTGTCGCACGACGTACACAAGTTCGGACGGCGAGTACACAACATTCAGCAATTTACAAAAGATATTGGAACCACGAGAGACAATGATAAGTTGCGCTCAAAATTAAAAGCAGAGAGGCAACATGCAGCGAAAATAAATGAGCGCATTCAGAAGAACATCAGCAAGTTATCTAGAAATTTGTTCGATACTCAACTACAAAACTCCCCCAACAAGGGGTCAGACATGCTTGATTCATCAAGTCTGTCGCACAGAAGACAGCAACTAAAAAAGTTGAAGACGCAAGTGCAAGACATGGAGCAACAATACAATGCTGCATTAAAAGAATCTTTGGCCAAGGAGAAGAAGCATGGTAAGAGGTCGAATTTGGATGACGATGAGCAGAACGAAGAGGGTATATACGGAGACGATTCGCGACAAAATGATGACAGCGACGATGATGACAGCAATCCAAATTCCACAAAAAGCATAGTGAGGGAGCAGATGAGGCAGATGAATAACCAACCAAAGAAAAATACGCATCAGCAACAACTAGACGACCAAATCAAACTTGTCCTAAGCACGAACGACAAGAGCACTATAGATGTAGAAACAATGATTGCGCAAGAAACATATCGTGAAGTCAAAGAATTACAAGACAGTTACAACGAACTACATGAATGTTTCAAAGATTTGAATACAATTATCAGCGAGCAAGATCCCGCGTTTGACGTAATTCTTGAGAATGTAACACAAGCGAATCAAAATGTAGAGATGGGTGTCGAGGAGATTAAAGTTGCGAAGTCGATGACGGCCATCGGAGGAATACAGAAATTGACTAGCAAGCTGTCAATATTTAAAAAGATTATGTAAAATGTTAATACACTGGAAGAATTCCTCACAATAGATTTGATAATAATACAAATAATAAAAATTTAATATTCTTAATCAGTGTGTTGATATTTTGTACTTATCCGATACTCATGTATAGGGGTCTCTTTTTACGTTACTAAAGTAAATGAATTGTTTTATTTTTTATTGTGCGTGCGCTGGTCGGCATTGTATATAGTCAGAATGGTTTCGAGTGTTTTCATGAAAATTTCGAAAGAGTAGGCTACCGAAAGATAAAATTGAAGCCCTAAGAAGACTTGATTTTTTGGTTAACAAAATTGTAAAATAAAATATTTTTAGGCTTTGAAAATTGTAATAGGTAGTTGACCGACTTTAAAATACAAACAATGTCGAACTATCTCGGTTTGGGTTTATATATTGTAAATTGGATTTTTGGAACACAAGATAAAACTTTTGAAAAAGAAGACATGTCCACAAGAGGATAYAACGGCTATCATGAAAAAAGAAACACTCCAGAGTCAGGAAAGCCATATCTATTCATGTTTGGAAGGACCATGGTTGAAGCTACTGATACAAGACACGCAGGACTGGTTATTGATATATTGGGTCATTCAGATGCAAACACGATTAGAGGAATCTTGATCCACGCCACTACAGACAGACACCAAACAGAAGCAAGGAGTGATTGCAAAACAGTCCTGATGGTAGAGGTCAAACCATTTGCTTGCGACTTGAAGGACGAAAGATTCCAGAAAATGAAGAAGCTTGATCTAATTGACACAGAGAGGTTTGCTGAAGGTACCAATATTGATGAGATGCCACTCAAGTACTTCAAGAAAGTCCTAAAAAACATTAACACCGGAGCCGACGAAGTATTCGAAAGCATGCTGGAGGAGAACAATCTGCAACTATCCTGCAGTCATGAGTGTACAAGTAATTGCAATCATGTCCCAGTCTGGTCCGAATCAGTAAACTGCCACATATTCCTGTTGAAGTTTTGCAGATTTATGGGTATCAAAGAAGATCAGAGCCTTTTTGACAACAGATACAAGCACATGATCGATGCTGATGAGTGTTTTAGTTGCGCATACAGAACTGTCGAAAACTATAGCTACGACAAAGCCATTGAGAGTCTTGAATCAAAACATGATGAAGGTGGCATGTAAATGTTAGAATAAATAATATATAACTCACATCCAGTCAAATTTAAGATGTCAGTAACAACATGTTAATCATTGAGTTTGAGGACAAAGAATACACTTTCCACTTCCACCATGTAGAGGAGATTGTCTTTCAAGTAGTGATATACTATTTAGAAATTCTTATTAAACTCATTTAGAATCAATCCTCTCACATGCTGTCCACTCACATAGTGTCACAACCGTCGTTAAGTAAAGTACTACAACACAATCAACTAATACTTTTATAGAATCATACAAGTACAGGTAAGATTACGAATGAGAAAATCGTCATTTAACATTTTCGTAGCAAAGTAATGTAGTCCCTATGCAAAACATGATCTAGTTATAAAGTAGAGATCATGATACCTTTTCAGTCATCGAAGTGTGGAGCAAGGCTCATGAGTCCTGCGGGACCTCCGACCTTGTTGCTATGTTCATCTACAAACAACTAACTGTTTGGAATTTTCTTCCAAGAATGACATTGATGGATACGTTTTAACATCACCTGAGGATAAAGATGCGATGGCACTTGGTGTGAGCTTTGGAAAGACTTGCCAAGGATTTGAGCGGTCTTGTCTAGTCTATGCAGACTAGTGTTGAAGATGATGTTGCACCTCTTTGATGGAGACCATGCGCACGTGGACATTGCACAACAAGTGGAGGATAACCGTGATTGACTGAGGTGATACGTTGTGTTTCCCTTGGTGTGTGAATGCTGGGACTTGTTTATGTGATTTCTCTGCGTTTCCTGTTTCCACTCTGTGTGGCAGGCGTATTCGAGAACACATCAAAACATTCTACAATCTATACACTATAGTTTCAATTATATTCTTTATTACTCTGTGAACTCACATTTATACGACTGGTCAACAGAACTATGATTCATGTTAATTTTAAAAATGCATTGACGGGGATTTTCTTCGTATATCGAACCCCGGTCTAGACGATGGCAACGTCCAATTCTACCACTAAACCATCAATGCAGTTGAATTAAATTAGTTTACATTACACGATACAATAATCTTTATGATAATTAAGGCAGAACAAGAACATGTCAAAACTCTTCTGATCCTCGCAATGTGTATCATAGAACAGTGTGCGAAATCGTGATCATTGAAAGTGAGAGAAAATAAGCCTATATTACTCAAATCCAGCCTAAAAAAAAGAATTTAACCGGGGTTGAGTCTATTTCTGAAGAAGAGTCACTTTTCTTGTCACGTCAAAACAATGAAGTCGTGATTGATTACTTGACATAAAAATGAAAACGTGCGCATCACTAGTATTATTGCTACTTATTACTGTTGCTCATGCAGGTGATTTTATGCCAAAAATTGAGAAGACGACTGTTATCAAGAGAGAATTTTGGGACCCAAAAATATCTGCATCCATTCTTTTTGCAAAGAGTGTGAAGACTGAGACTGAATTTGGACCTGCTGACAACAAGATTCACTCTAACTTCTTTATCGGACGCGGATATAAACTGGGCGTCTCCTGCAGAATTGACTGCTTATCGACTGTTGGTGGAAAACCTTTCTTTACACAATGCGCAAGCCGATACTACTACTATGCAAAGGGTGGAGAGAAATGTCTTCAGGCAAGCGATCTGAATGAAGCTCAAGCAGCAAAAGTTGAGGACTACTGTGTTAATGAATGTAAATGTAGGAAGCTAAACAAGGGAAGACTCACTGCAGGTCATGTCAGAGTGGCTCGTGGAGATAACAGCGGTAGAGAGCCAATGTAAAGTGCAATTAAACACGTGTATTACTACTATCACTTAACTTGTTACTATCATACCTAAGAATCAACACTGTTCAATAATGCATTTATTTTATCTTGTTTACAGCCTTTTTATCATAATAAATGTAGACTTCTGCACCAATAATTGACAGGATGGCTGCAAGCCAAGCCGACCCCCACATTACAAATGTTTCAATTTTATAAGCATCCGGACCAGCCTCAGGCATCGTACCAAACACACCACTTTTTGCCAAGACAATACTGAAGACCATAATGACACGCATCAAACCCACCGTATAACCAGTAACAGTGTGTCTTATCATCCATCTCCTATGTTCTTGAATTCTTTTTGATTTTGCAAACATAAGGGCCTTGTAGCCGGACCATAAGAAAACAATACCTAACAACGTTGCCGCCTCAAGGGGAGTGGTTTTAATGTTTTGGTGGAAGTCCTTTTTACTTGTTATTGACATTCCAAATGGATGGAAAAGCACACCTGTGATTCCAAGAAAAAGTGAGATGATTAAGAAAACCCACCCCTGAACACGATGTGCTTTGGGGTATCTCTTCCGAAGAAAAGTTGAAAATTGTACTGGAGATAACAGCACCCAGACGAGCGCACCTGGAAAGTGTATACGAGAGATTAAGGGCGCAAAGTAATATTTCGCATTAATTGATACTCCGTAAATATCTCTAAACGACCCCTCTAGCGCTGTTGAATTTACGCCACGCTTGTTGTATTGGTCTCTATACTCGGTGGTAGCGAAAAAGTGAAGATAAACCTCTATAACAGCCGTAATGGCGAGTAAAACAGAAAGAAATCCAAAATAGATACGCAAAGGAACGTCTGACTGCATGTGTCTTGATTTATTGTGTCTTACAATCGAATCCGTCCGACATAGAACATGTTTGAAGCTTAAGGCCTTCTATTTCAAAACGCCGACATCATTACAAACCACTTATCGTTTTGTTTTCTTATATTACTTTACAAAGGACTCATGCTCGAGCTATTATGTCATCAAAACTTCAAAAGCCTAGCTTTCATCTTTTCTTTTGCAAAAGCAACCTGTCTAATACAATTAACTAAATTCCAGTAATTTTTTTCCTACTCCTGTATTTTTGTCGCCACCGTTTCTCAAATTGCATAAGAGCTAGGTGTGATAATGAAGGGGAAACTGTTACATAGATTCGAATTAATGCATAAGATGTTCCCTGTAACGTCATTCTATTAACATGCACTCATTATTCTAAGGATATCCAATATACTTCATGGCCATGATCACTCCGTTCATAACCAAGAAATTTTTATCATACACTTCCATGACCAAGTTTACAACGAGAATATCCACAAATGATTTCACACGGAGGTATCAAGAGAGAGGTCGGGACACCTCAACCACAAGACACATGGAATAGATTTAGAAAATATATACAAGAGAGACCAGCAAATCTCAAACAACCAAGAAAATTCGGTTCGCTCAGCTCTGAGGCCGATAGTGGAATACTCAGTAAAATCTCAAAAAAATGAAATATTTACCAAAATTCAATAGGTGAAGGTGATGTATCTAATGATGGCGTCAGCATCCAAGCGGTGACAGTACTTGCATCTGATCCCAGTAAAGAAGTTCAGGTAGCCTACGCCGTTGGTGGTCTTGGTACCCAAGCCCCACCGCGAAGCAACCTTGCAATGCAATTCAGTCATCCAAACGTATGTATTCTTCTTGTTGTTTTTTGTTACATTTCCAGGGTTGGCTATCATCCCAAGTATATTCAAACTTTATCGTATCTACCATAAGGCAAAGATTATTAAAAAATGTTAGTGGAGAAGTTACATACGTGGTAAGTTGTTCATCGCTCCGCATCATCATCATGATCCACATCATAGGGCCACCAAGATTACTTCAAGACTGCTCTTGACATTAGCAGTCCAGCAACAAAGACTCAATACAATGTAGAGCACGAAACACAAAATAATCAATTATCACTCAGCTGCGTTCAAGCCGTCGCACCAGGACTTGAGGTTGGAATAAAAGGATTCGCATTTAATAACGATCACGACACAGGTGTCAGCGTCAAGGCTAGATATTCACCAGACGACACTTCCGTCTACACCGCAAGTTTATCCCACATTGGATCGCAAGAATCAAAAAACAGAACCAACTTTAGAGGATCATTTTATCAAAAAGTGGAAAATGATTTTAGCGTCGCTGGAAGGATTGATTATGATGTGGACAAGAAATCATCTTCTTACGAATTCGGTGTCGTGCGCGAAGCAACGAATGCTGTATACAAGGTGACTGCTGACAGCGATTATAACCTCAAAGCTAATTTGACCATGAAGTTTGGAACTGCCACTCAGATGGAGATTTTGATGGATTCTCAACCACTTGATCACCAGTACAAGTTTGGATTTGGATTTGTGTTGACAAGTTAAAAAAATAAAATTACATCATGTTACATTTATTTTTTTGTTTTTGTAGCGGTGTGCCTTCGCTCATCCTTCTTGGCACAATGTTAACGTTGTCCATTACATCATTCTCTTCTGGTGAAGATGATCCCATGGCAGAGCTTGCTCTTCTTGTGTTTGATAAAGTTGGTACCGAAGAACGTAGTTGAATTCCTGCTTGAGGTACTGTCTCTAGTTGAAAATGTACTCCGCTAATGACTTTATCCCTAAAATTGAAAGATATGGGCTGTGGAAAGTTAGAATGAATTGACCGGACGTGAGAGGCTTACTGATCCTACGGGCGTCCCTCCATTGGACATGTCGTTCACTGCCTTTTCGATGAATGGTGTCAACGAATAGGATCTCCACCGATCCACTAGTTGTGTTTGCGGTGCGTAAGCAAACTTTGTCGTTGTAAACCATTTGTTTGCTTTAATCTATTGTAAGTTAGTCGTCAAAGGTAGAGTGAAATGAATTACGTCTTGTATCGTAAATCTGTCCTTTTCATCCTTTTGCATCATTCCTCTTATCAAGTTTGAGAGATCAGTGTCGATCGTAGATGGAACATCATATTCTGTTTTTGCAATGTTTTCATATAATTGGAATACACTTTCGCCCTGTTCAATGTTAAATTTTTTTGAATTGTGTCGACTTTACATCAAATGGATATTTCCCGATGGCCATGTAATATAATGTTACACCAGCGGCCCAAATGTCTAGTTTGAAACCGCTGAAAGATCCACCACCCACTACTGCTTGCGGTGATAAAAATGCTGGTGTACCGTTGGCTACCGTACACTCATCACTCTAAAGAATTGTCATTTACTTGCCTGATTTTCATTTTGTACTTACCAAAGTAAATTGGTTTAACTCTGAAGAGGTACCAAAATCACAAAATTTTAACACTCTGTCAGGGGTGATCATCAAGTTTGCTGGTTTTATATCTCTATGTATAACTCCTTGGTTGTGTATAAATTCTAAACCATTGATGAGTTGCGTAAAATAATGCCAGACGTCTCCGGGTGATAATTGTTTGGAGGGGGCTGCATTGATGACTTGATGTAAACTTCCAGCTCCTGCAAACTCTATCACTATGTAGATTTTATTCTTGCTCTCATTTCTTATTACTTCTATGAGCTGTATAACATTCTGTGACAAGTCAAAACAAAAATGTAAAATTAAATTATCTACCTTGTTCTTTAGTTTTTTCATTATATTAATTTCTCGAGACAGTGCTTCCGCTGCTCCTGTTAATTTTTTTAATAACCTCATTTTTATGATTTTCACTGCGACTCTCTTCAGTGTATGCTCGTCTATGGCCTCTCTTACTTTGGCATAGCTTCCTAACATTGTTATTTCCATTCATTTATTAAAAATGACTCACCACTGCCAAGTATCTCACCGAGCACATATTGATTAACTTTCTTGGTTGGTCTTTCGCCTTCTTGATATGTGATATCGTTGTCATCATTTTGATACTCTGTCATCCTAACTGGACTCACAACCTTCGTACTCAAACTTGCACGAGGTATGGGTGCGGTCATATTATTTTTCTTTTGGTTTTTTATAAAATTTCAATCGTCAGATGTCAAATACCTTTCTTCAAAAACTTTTATATTAGTAGTGATGAACACATGAACAAGGAAGGTTTCTTTAGGGAGTATTGGTACTGTACTGTACGAAGTTCAAAAAGATTTGTTGGGGATTGTAAATTATACCAGATTGAGAAGTCAACTTTACATTCCATTTCACATATTTTCCCTCCAATCAGAACGTTCCAGAACAGCTTCCAAAAGTGAATAATATATTTTGATATTGGAACCAGTAATAGAAGAACATGCAACCTCATAATTTTCATAATGGAGGGCAAAGTTATATCTCCTCATTCTCGCCAGCCCTTAACAACAAGAATACTCTAATACCCCAGCTAGAAGAGCAACTCACCGTCTGGCGGTGTAGCGGTTGTGGAACGGAGGTGCATTCACAACAAGATGTTTACAAACACAAAAGCCAATGCGCCAGATATTCAGACCCAGTGGAAACAGCCAAGCAGGCACCAACTGTAAAATACTTGAACGACGATGGCTGGATTGTTCAGTGGTTTAGCGAGGAAAAACAAAGAGCATGGAAAGTAGGAGTACCAATGTTCAAATATTGTAAAAAAAGAAAAGACCATTTTACATCGGCTTTCCCAGATGTCTGGTACAAGGCCCCATATAAATACCACATGTCTTTAGATGTCCATAACCTGTCTGACCAGGAAAACATGATGGCGTACATTGACATGAATTATGAAGATGGTCAGAAAGTAGTAATGTATCAGAACGGTAACGGGAAGAAATCGTCCCCAGTACCACCTAATGCTCCGGTTAATGGAAAGAGCGGCGTCATATCCAACAATGAGAGTCACTTTACACATTCAATGGAGGCACTTGTACATAGCGATCAAAACCATAAGCCTCAAGTTGGTAACGTAACGATTGGTCCATTCCAGTTCAACATTTGCTCTTACAAGCAAGATGGAAGAAAGTTTAGGATGGTCATCTACATTTATTCCCCTGACAATGCAATCATGGGTCAAAACGGTCCACAACTTTGTTGCTGTTTGATTTCACCTTCCTTCACCATCCGCGCCAAGAAACCCATTGCTAAACCAGGAATCAAGGCAAAGGGCGGAGAAGACGACGGAAAGAAGAAGAGGAAAAAGGGAAGGAAAAAGGCAGGCGAAGAATCCGAAGATGAGTCGGAAGATGATGACGAACTGAGAGGCGTCGCCATACCAACCATGATCCACAGAGCCATGCATGGAGGTCCAGATCCTTACCAACAAGATCAACAAGTCGACCTTCCCTTCATGCAACAACAATTACCCATGCAGCAACAAAACCAAAACTTGCAACAAAGCCTTCAACACAACATGCAACAAACCATTCTTCAACAGCAGTTACAACAACAGCAACAACAAAGGCAACAACAACAAAACATTCAACAGCAATTACAACAGCAACAGCAGCAACAACGTTATTCTCAGATGCTAAACACTCCCATCAACATTGCCGAGGAAGTACAGGTCAAGGATGAAGAACCATTAGCAAAAAGACCAAGAGTGAATCCTCTCCAAGACTCATCATTTGTACATGATTCCAACAAACCCCATCCATTCCAACAATTCCAACAAAAAACAACGCCTTCGCCAACCACTCCATCTCCAAGTTCACAAGTAGTGGTACCTCCCCTTAAAAAGAGAGCGCCTAGCATTCCAGTGGTGTCGCCCATGAGATCGTCCTATACGCCAACCGAAAACAGCAATAGCGAATTCTCGATGTCCTTTTTACAAAACATTTCCGACGACCAACAAACGCCACAGTTCAACGATAAGGAACAAATGGAAAATGCCATGAGTCAACTCATTAGTTCCCAAGTCAACCAACAAAATAATAATCAAGAAAATAGAGATATACCAACCACCTCCAACAAGAACAACGGCAACAACAATTCAACAACCTCCAACGACAATGAACCAAACTCATCAAACATTGCACCCGGGTTAGAAAAAGTTTCTGCCATCGTTCAGACCTTCCAACAAATGACAGATAATGATAGGAAACAACTTTTATGTAGACTCATCGAGATGTGCATGCCTCACGAAAAGGAGTTCATTTTGAGAAAGTACTTTAGCAGCACCAGCTTTGAAGCAAGTTATCCACAAGCAACGCCAACTAGTTCAGGAAATGCAAATGCAAGCAGCAGCAACACTGGTTTCAACAATCACATGATGAACAATGCAAACTTTTTGAGCAACTACACCAGCGCCAATCAATTCAGAACGATCCAACAGCAGCAACAAGAGTTGTTTGATTACTTTAGTAGCATTCAGCAGCAAGAGGACTTTGCACAACAACAAATGAGACAAGGCAACATGTTGAATGGAGATGATTCGTTAATGGGCGGAAGAAGCATGAGTGGATTAGATACACCCGTAAACTTTGCGTCCACTCCACAGCCTCCCACTCCTAGCCTTCCTCAACCTACGCCTTATATTCCTCCAAGTTTCGTATCGGGTCAAGCATCTGATGTGGATCAATTCTTTGTAGAGTTATTTGATTAAAAAGTTTTTTATTTTTTCATTTTGTTGTTTCTTTTTGGTTCTTTTGCTTGATGCTAATGTTGAGGTCGTTGTTTTTGAATGGAGTGATCTATGTGGGAAGGATGTGAGCTGTTACAAGTATAAAGTTCTTTGTTCTGACCCTCTTGACGGTGTCAATATGTAATCCGAATAAACGATCCAAATAAAAGTATCGTAAAAGTCTTCCTAGCCATCCAAAGAAGAAACTGCGAAGGAATTCTGGTGAGTAGTGGGTTCTGTAAGTTTTGTCTCTGGAATGTGCACTCAGAACAATTGTTTCACCGTCATTTAACCAAACTTCAGCGCTGTAACCTTTTTTAAAGTGGAAATTTCCAAAGTCAGGATTTGCCAAGAGTTTGGATGAACGGTATGTTGGTCTTTCATACTCTCTAGCTTCATCAAACATTCTATCTTCATAGTATAGTGGTTCATCGTACATGTTCATGGCATTATCATAATTGTAAGTCCCATTGTATCCCATGTTATATGGATCTTGCATATCATTAAAGTACGAAACATTGTTGTTTTGAGGGTAGCCAGAATAATTGTTGTATTGTCCAGGCCTCATACCCGGACGTCTAGGGCCCATGGCCCTGCGGTTCATCATCCTCCTGTTGTTCATTTTTTGTAAGATGAAAACGAGAACAGGTGGTTGTGCTTGTGGGTCGTATAAGTTCGAAACAAGGGGAGAACCATGGATGAATATTTTATGTCACTGTGAGGTTTGTAGGAAAGTGTCAGGAGCTGACTACTCTCACGCCTGCTGGTTCAATGTAGATGACTTTAAAATTATCAGCGGTGAAGACAATTTATCTTCTTATTCAACATCTGATCGGTTCAAAAGATTTTCATGTTCTATTTGTCATGCAAAAGTATTTGGAAGAATGCATCCCAACAAATTTTTTAATAACGGTTCTATTGCTGTACCACCCTCACTCTACGACGTCGAATTTTCAAGAGATTTCAGGGTGAGTTTTATTGATACAATCAGCTAACAAGGAACAGAAGCACGAAGCACATGCATTCTATCCAAGAAGAATAGTTGATTTTCCAAATGACACTACCATTAAGTATAGAGACATGCCAAAGAAATTCAATGGAAGTGGTGTAGTCATTCAAAACGAAGAGTTGCGCTCAAAACTATGATAACACCAATAGCGTCAACCTAAATACAAATTTATTAAGACCTGATTCTACAAAATTGTTTTAAATTGTACAATGTTTGCTTACACCAATATACAATATTTAACTGTTACGATCTGTTCAAATTAACAATGCCTGTTAATGATTTTGCAAACAAATTGCTTGTTCCCTTTGAGTTTATCGTTCCAATCTTGTTGTTGTCTGTTCCTGTTGATAATGTGACGTTGACTTGATTGTTGATGTTTGCATTCTTGATTGCTTGTAGGGTAAATGTGCCAGCGTATGATGTTGGAACTTCTACATTAATGTCTCCAGCTGTGGCTGTGGCGCTTAGGGACCCTTTGTTAAATGCTCCTATATTCACGTTACCCCATTGAGATGAAAGAGTCATTAATGATGTGTCGGTGTTCATGTTAATGTTCCCTCCATTAATGTCTCCCTTGAGTGTGAATACAGTGAGTTGACCTGAGGCATAAATGTTTCTAACTTGAATATTGCCTATAGTTGACACTACCAAGTTGGTGGTGTTCGAACAAACAACATTTGTGAGGTCAACATTTCCTGTCGCTGTGTTTATTGTAATCGATGTAATGTCAGAGTTATTGACAACTGCGCTCGCAACTCCACCGTAAATTTTTAGCTGTTGCGCCATAATAGATTGAATGTTAAATTTTCCAACATAACCTGTCAAAGATATTGTGGACCAAATCTTCGGTGATACATAAATAGTTGTTTTTATGCGAGGACATCCCAGCAGTAAGCTGCCAACTCCTGTATACTAAGTCATTGTTTAAAGTTTGCTAATAAATCATTAACTTACCACAAAATTCAAGTATAAAAGTTTTTGTTTTTCGTTTGTTTTCGCTGCCATCTACTTGAAAGTAAGGAAAATATTTTGCGTCTGTGGTCAATCCAGTGTAAGTTATAGTAATGTTGTTGCTTGTGCCATCTGTGAATGGAAAGATTTCAACTACGTTGTCGTTCTATAAGTATTGAATCAGGTTGAATAATGATTTATGAAATTACCACTTGAGGGAAATTGAAAGCTAGATAATCATACTTCTCTGCAACAAAAGAGTACGTTACTGAGGTGCTCAAAAAGTTTTGATTACAAGTTCCAAAAGCAACTCCAAACATTATTCCCAGACCACCGCCGTATATCAGTGATAAAATAACCAGTAGAACAATCATCAATGCAAGGATTTCTACTCATTAAGACATAGGGTAATATATTCACTCACTGCATGGTATACCAAATAGACACTGTTGACACTTGTTAGTTTGGTTAGTTTTTATAACAGGATTCTCCACAAACTCGTGGACGGCTGTGAATTCCTCCTTACCCGACATCGTTTATGGTGGGGTTGACTGTAATCAAACACGACATCAATATTACTGAAATAATTAATAGTGTAGGCGACAACCAAAGAACGACAATAAAAAAAAGCAATTTATTGGACGCCCTACATTGTATCATCCATTGATTTTAATATTTGAGAAACTGCCTCCTCTATCTGAGGACGCTTATCACTTGATACCAATTTTCTTTCTAAAATTTGGTTGTATAGGTGTGTGACTTTTCTAATGATTCCATTCTCATCAAAGGTATCATCGGAACCACTCTTTTGATAAACAACACTACGGAGAATCAGGCAAATGGTCTCAGCATGATCTACCATAACATTGGCGACCATTTCGTTCAGCTCCTTTTCGTTGGTCACTATCACAACATGACACAACGTTGACTGCAACTGATCTTTCAAAGTCCTCAAATACTTATACTGTTTATTAAAATCGGAGTGGTGATCCGACCAGGATGTGGACGGTTGAGGTTGTGTGAACGCAGTTAATAAAGCAGACCACACCAACGCCAAATCGTCACCATAATCATTAGTGCTGTTTAAAGCAGTGACAGCCTGGATTCTAACTTTAAAGTTATCGTCGTTCTGGATTGCCTCGCACAAGGATTTTGTAGCGCAACCTACGCGTAGCGTACCAAGGGAATAGCACGCATTCCATCTTACTTTATGATCTTCATCAGATACAAAAGGCTCTAGTAGTGGGATCGCCTTGTTTCCCATGTTAGCAAGAGCTCTTACTGCGGAACTGGCAACTTTTTTGTCCTTGGTCATACTTAGGAGTAGATTAAGCATGTCTTTATCTTGACTATAATCCATGCTTTCACAAATGTTGGCAATCATCCAGGCAGCTTTCATTCTTACATTTCCATTACTTTCTTTGCTTATACACTCAGAAAGTGTTGTGACAGGAATCTTGATGGCCTCATGCTTACATCCGATGGCTATTTGACCCAAAGTACGATATGCTTGCAGACGAACAGAGATCATTGTGTCATTCCTAGCAATGCGTACCAAATCATCAACTAGACTTTGCTGTAACAGGTCGTCTGGAATATTAGCCAACACAGCACAACCAGTCACGCGAACAACATTAGAAGAATCACTCAACGGAATAATAGATAAGATCCATTCCCACACCTCAACCGGAATATTACGTTGGTTATAGTGCATCATGGTACGAGATAATTTTTTATTTAAATTTTGTTGTGCTTGTGTTAATTGGGTTCCTTGCTCAGGAATACCTTCATTCTCAGGTACTTGCTCAATTTGGGCACAATTTGTTAAACTAACCAAGATCTGAAGCACAGCGGATTTAATAACATAATCATGATCAGAAAGACCTTGCTGAATGAGATTTTTAACTTGCTCCCATTTATCAAGAATAACATCTTTATAGTTTTTAGATACATTAGCAACACCCGAATTAAAATTGCGCTTAATCATCTCTTCAAGCCACCACTCCACATCACTACCAATCACACCCATACAATTCACACTACCAAATGCAACAGAAGCACATTGAAGAGAACATTGGCATACTGTAGAATCTGTACTCAATAAACATTGTTTCAGCATATTCATCATATCAATTAAATAAGGATCAAGAGACTCTAGTTTACCATATGGGCACTGGTCAACCAGAACAGATAAGCAACGAAGAACATTACATTGTGTAGGTGCGGACGTTTCATGTTTTATGGAATATAACAAGGATGAGTGGATCTGAATGAGAGTGGACGCGAGAGTTTGAGAAAATGGAGTGAAACTTTTTTTAGACCTTGTATCATCGGCCTGCACTAAAAATACTTTACTTCTTTCTAAAGTTGCACTTATTGTGGTTGCGGCTACACTCCTACAACGAGCACTTGTATCAAACAATAAACACGAAGTTAAATGTGGCAACTTTTGTGATAATGCGTCTTGAGAAGGAAATAAGTTGGCCCATTGTGCGAACAATGATTTAAAGTCACGATGTGCCATGGCTCCAATTAATTGTAAACTTTGTGCTCTAATGTGCATGGCTTCTCTAATAAAAAGTTAATGATGAAAAAAATGTTCTCTTACCTTGCCAGACCAGTCGCATCGTTATCGGACATGTCAGAGTCTGATGTAAAAACGTCGTCACTTTTAGAAATGTTTGCTTTGTTGTGTGGGATTGCAGGTATCATCTTTGTACCATAAAAGCATAGTGGTAGTAGTTTTGAGATTATATCTTCAACGTATTGAACGTGAACACGATCTGAAGAGGAAACGACGGCTGTCATTGCACGCAACACACTTTTTACGTTCTATTATGTTAATACAATTGAACAAAATAACATACTTTTGATAATGAAGAGTCACTTAGAAGTGATTTTGTCCAAATGTTGAAACTACGAAGACAAGGAACAAAAAGTGACTGTACTAGCTTTGTGTACTTTTTGTCTCCTTGTACATTTAAGCATAGGCTTGCGACAGTGTTTACTGACTGCCTACGAACTTCCAAATCAGAGACTGTTAGGTCAAGTGATGGCATGATGGCATCAATGGCTTGTTTGAATTGATCCTTCAAATTAGTTAATACGATCGAGTAGACTTAACGTACTGTGCTAAGAATGGATGAACTACCTTGTGAAACAATGTAACTTAGTGCTCTTAGAGAATCAGATAAAAGCCATGAATGTGCACGCGGTATTAATTCCATTAAAAAAGTGAATGACTCGTTCATGCACTGGTCAGTTGAAATCTATGATGGTAAATGATGCGTCTGATGAGTGATCGTACTTGCTGTTTGGCGCATAAAGTAGTCATTAGTTGAGTAAGCTTCGAGGCAATTAAATCCTGCTTGATCATTCTATTGGAGCATAGTTTCGTTATCGCACAGGTACACATCTGTTAAAATTGAATACAACATGTATGCGAACATTAACACGAACCTGCTCATCAAGAGAATCATTCGGATAAGTAACGCTATTCAACGAGTCCAAAACGTGCTCCACCTGCCTCTCATCCATACACATCAAATCACCCAAATTCTTCCATTGCTCAGGTATCGATTTCATCGGCCCACCATTCACATTCTGACCCCTCCCTCTACCGCGATATTTACCACCCCTATTACCTCTAGCATTACCACTACCAATGGAATTACTTCTCTTCCTAACAGGACGTTCAGAGTTATAGTTCGCCATAAGTACATCTAGTCAACTTTTAAAAAACAAAAACCCGGAATTTATTATTTAATTTAACAGAGTCCCTTAATCCTTTAGGGCCTTTGGTGTTTGTTCATTGTCTGCCAAAACCATTTGTGCCCTACGTTCCCTTGCCAAACCTATGGCTTCTTGCATGGTTATCTCTCCCCTGTTTACTTTCGCTAAAGTATTATTGAAATGTTCGGCTACCTCTGGCTTCAGCGTCTTGACAAACTCTTCATTCGTCATCTCTAAAACCTGTTGAACTTCTGGATTAGCTGATAAGAACATTGCTTGTACATCTTCTTCTTGAAGCTCTCTGGCTACCTGATCTATCAAGTATCTGTAGAATTTGTATGTTGCATCTTGTAGCATTTTTTCATTCTCGTCCAACTCGTAGTTTTCAATCACGACTTGTCTCAAGTAATCATCGTTATCTATCAAGTCCTTGTTGCTCTTCTTTATTATTTCGATTCTTTGAACGACTTCGGCCTCGCTCAATGGTTTGATGGCTGCATCAATCTTTCCGAATTCCTTCTGGACGTATTGGTCCAACTTCCACTTCTCTAATTGTAGAGGATGTGCCAAGTAGAAATGTAAGCTGCAGGATGTGCACACGCTGAATGTGCCGGTCTTCATTATCCAGTATTGGGGTTCGACCTCATCGAAATCTTGGAGGTCACCGTCGTAACATGCTCCATAGCAAGAGATTGTGCGTTCGTCATCGTATTGGGATGTAATTACAATGGCACTATCGAAGCTGCTTCCATCACCACTTTCAATGTCAATGATTTCGGGCTACGCTTGTAAAAATTTGTAAAAAGTAAAAAATGAATTACCAATAGATCGTTCCACATGTTGGGATCGATTAATTCAGCACGTTCACTACCGACTGCTGATTCCCATTGTTGTGGATTGTTGATCCATAAATCATTCAAGAAATGTTTGTCTCCAGGTCTGCTGGGTTGCATAGTTTGTGCCCAACTTCTGATTGTGGGATTGGGATTGACATCGTATAGACGCACAATGGGCCTTTCTTCTCCCTCTGGTTGTTGGGTTTGTTGGGGTTGTAGTTCTCCGTCTTTTTTAACAACGTCGCTATATAGACGAGCTTTATTGTATAAGTCGAACAAAGAATTGTGATTGCTTACATGTGACGGTGCATTGTGCGGGTTTTGCTTGGCGAAGAGCATGTCTTGCCGACCTTGAAATCATCCTGAACATGATAAGGGCTGTGTAAAGATTTTAAAATTTGGACAACTAAAACTAACCAATGAACGTTTTTGTAAAAGGCAAGGAATTTTTTAAATATCCAAGAAGAAACAGATTTCTATCCTAAACTCCTTTGAAGTGATGAATGAATGAACGTCACCTACTGAAGTTATATTCAAAATATTTATGAAATACATCATCAATCACAGACATACAGTTACTTGCGTTCGAAGACATGAATTGCATCAACAATCATCCGAAATTAAAGTCGAAAAATTTCAAAATGAAAAAATCTATGAGGTTGTCATACATACTCTTCAACAATTTTGGACTTATTTGACAACAACACCAAGAAGTACCTTATATCGAAAGACAAAACGAAACATTTTCGAAAGATATTGAAAGTTTAGGCAATAGAAAATTATCCCAATCGGTGAACAAAGTTTTCTATCAATAGCATTTTATTCATGAGAAGGATTTAACAAACAATTATCAAATTAATCACTTTCTTCTCCTTCCTGTGCCCATGCATCATAATCTAAGGTCTGTTCCGGATAACCAGGTTCAAAACATATATTCAATTGTAAATTTTTGTCCTTGCAAAAGTCTTTTATGGTCATAGTTATACTCAATCCTGATTTTGGGTTTACGCGTGTTTAACCATTTCTCAGCGAAATCTGAAAGTTCTGCAAAGTCTTTTTTGTGATCCTTGAAGCTCATTCTCCTCCAACCATCCAAATTGTGTGTCTGGCGGATGTAATTGTCCACTGTCTTGAAGTTGTCTGCCGAAGAATAAATATAGCCGTCGTTGTTCAACCTGATACTGAGAAGTGTGACCAGATTAGAACCGAAAGAAATCATGCTCTTTTTAATGGTGGACAAATAAGTAACATGGTCAACAGTATATAACTTGTCCAGTTCGAAATGTTCTCGTTTTTTAAGATCCTCTGCACTAAGTACGTTACTTCTTGCATCCAGCAACCAACTTTTGAAAATCATGGATATACGGTCTAAACGAAATAATTTAGGGTCTTCTCTGGCCATGTAATCCATTTGATTCCTTTTAATGTTATACATCGGGTATTGCGTTCTTTGTTTCAGATTTTATTTCTTATCAGAAAACTTTGATTATTTTCAACGATTTGTATCTTTGTGACTGCGGTTGATCAATAAAATTATCTTCCTGACCAACCTCATATAACAATAAAAACAAAGTCCCTACAAAGAAATATAAAAGTGATGTGAAATTCTTGTTTTTGATTATGAAAATATTCTTCTACTGAAGTTCTACACATTGCATCTTAAAAGTTAAATTACTGATGAGGCGTTCATTTACCTTAAAGGAATACATACTCTTGGCATGAGTGGTTGCGATCAGATCACATCTCAAAGGACTACATACTCTTAATGTGCGAGGTTGCGATCAAATTACAGACGCAGAGCTCGAACACATCGAAATTATCTTGCGCTTATAAGGAGCTAGATACACGGAATGGAACATTATTATCCCCATAAAGCGTTCTTTTTTCAAAAGTTGTAGGATGGAGTTGAGAAGCAGAGAAGCAACAAACTAATAAACTACATTTTAGAATATTTCTTGATGTCTTTATAACTTCTAGTAATTGAGCGGACCATGTCGTAGTCAACAACACCTATTGTTTGAATTCGTAGTTGATTTCCTTCAATCAATACTAGGAGTATGCGTCGGGTAAAATAATTATAGGCGTGCTTTTTATTTTTGGCCTCGGGTTTCCCCTAATTATAAAAATACTATTGTATCAACGGAGTTTCGATCAAAAAAACAACACAACAATGGCAGCACAATTGATTAGTAATGCTTACCAAGCGATCGTTGGCGACAAACCAACAGCAACAACTAATGAATTTAAAGAGAGACCAGATGGTGCAACTATGCAAGCACTTGTCTACAGAGGTAACCAAAACGTAAACATGGAGTCCGTCCCAAGACCTTCCATTACCGAACCCAAAGACGCCATTATTAGAGTAACTGGTACAACCGTTTGTGGATCAGATCTACATTTATACCACAGTGAGATCATGCAACAACAATCCGGAGATATTCTAGGACACGAGTTCTGCGGTGTAGTTGACGAAGTCGGTCCCGCCTGCGGCCTCAAAATCGGCCAAAGGGTTGTAGCCTCATTCCAAATTGCTTGCGGCGAATGCGAATACTGTCAAAAGGGACTCAGCAGCATGTGCGATGTAACCAACAACTCCAAGGTCATGGAGTCACTATACGGACACCGCTTTGCAGGTCTATTCGGTTATTCACACTTTGCAGGAGGTTTTGCCGGTGGTCAAGCAGAGTACGTAAGAATTCCATTCGCCGATACCAACTTGCTACCCCTACCCGATGATGTACCTGATGAAAAAGGACTATTCTTGAGCGACATTTTATCCACTAGTTACCATGCATGCTGGAGAGCAAAAATCGAACAAGGTGACGTCGTGGGTGTCTGGGGATGTGGACCAATTGGTCTTTTGTGCATTCACTGGTCGAAATTAATGGGCGCGTCGCGTGTCATTGCCATCGACAACGTACCAGACCGTCTAGAACGTGCCAAGCGCTTAGGAGCAGAAACCATCAATTTTGACGAGAAGGACACCGTCGAAGCATTACAAGAATTAGCACCAGGAGGCATCCACAGAGCAATTGACTGTGCAGCATTTAGATACGCAAAAACATTATTACACAAAGTAGAGAGAGCAGTCGGATTAGAAACAGATCAAAGCGAAATTGTCAACGAATGCATCAAGACGGTTAGAAAATTCGGAACCATTGTTTTGATTGCAGATTATGCAGGATATTGCAACCACTTCAACATTGGAGCAGTAATGGAGAAGGGAATAAGACTAGTAGGAGGTGGACAAGCACCAGTTCAAATGCACTGGAAAAAGATTTTACACGAATTCATTCAAACTGGAAAACTAGACCCCGCATTCGATGTAGTTGTGTCGCATAGGTTCCAAATTGAGGACATTCCAAAGATTTATCACTACTTTGATCGCAAGGAGAAGGACATTATGAAGACTTTTGTGCAAACAAAATTCTCTCAACCACCTGCACCAGGTTTCCCAACACTTAGCTCTTTAGAATAAATTTTACTTTGAATTCAAACGAAATGTGATTGATTTTTGTTATTCATTAATTACAACTGACTTTAAAAGGAGGGCCTTCAGAAGATCACAATATCATTAATCAATATAAATTCAGAATCAAAAATCAGAATATCATTCAATAAAAACATCATAAATTGATTAGGGAGAAAACAATAATGATACGTAGTTATAACAAGCATATAATTTTATCATTATGGTTTGTTTACAATGTAATTTTCAAGATTGATTCGGGGATGCTCTGTTATTTGTTTAAACTTTCAAATTGTTTGCTTTTCCTCAAGATTTTTTATTTTACTTCCTTTTGGATCCGTTCTTGTACTTGTACAAAGTGTAAAATATGCTAATTTTAGATTTAATGTATTCATAAAATTATTCTTTATTATTTGAAGAAGAGAAGAATATGTTGCTTATTTTATGTACTTGCTCCTGCACTTCCATCAAAGAAAAGTTCTTTTGGTCCAATATAATATAAAATTCTTTCCCTCCAAAATACTTTCCCACCACCCATCCATCTCTCTTTGTTCTCATGTATGTCTCTTTCAGACCATCTTTGCTTCTAAAACAATAGTTAAGGTGCAACTTTGAAGTCAACTTACTTTCGGAACTCATTGTGTGCGTGTGCAATAATGTTGAGCGTTTCCTTCACACTAGCGCCAGAGCTGTTTAGGATCATGTTTTCCGAATCATCCGAATGTTGGTCGTCAAGTAGAATGGATTGTTTTTTCGCAAGTGATGTTTTGATGGCGAGGTTCATGTGGTTGAAATAAATGTATTTGTAGGTATCGTCAAAGGAGGGTATGTAATTCATTCCTTCGGAGATGATGGTATTAAGTCTGTGGAGGTCTGTTAATATTTCGTCCGTTAATCGGTGATAAAATGATATTTTGGTAAAGATTGAATTATCCACAAAGAACAATACTGTGATCCGTTGGTGCTGAACAATGTTAGTAACTTGATGAATAATTTAACTTACTTTATAAACTATAATGTGACACTCTGTTTGCTTCTCTCCTAGTATTACTTTTGGAGCCGAAAACCTTGTTTCGTTGTTTTTAATGTTCTCAGGACCTGTCAAGAGTCCATCGGCTCGTACGCTTCTGCGAGACGACTGACCTCCATTAAGTTCGCGGAATCTATCCTCTAGAAGAGATGGCATGTAGTTGGAGATTGTTCTCACTTCTTCGTGGTTAATTCCCCCACTAAACAACAAATAATGGTCGAACATGAACATTGCAGCATGGATGGCGTTTCTTGGCACCTCCGGACTTGGAGATAAATTAGTACTTGGTTTATTGAATGTATTGCAGGTGGTGTTGATGAATGATTGAACGTGGAGGAATAAACTTGGATCAACAGGCAGAAAGTGTATACCATCAAGTACATTAAAAACATTCATGCTTGAAGAGATGTTTGCAGGCAAAACCGGTTTACTAAAGAAGGATAATGTAGAGAGGTATCTAGAATAGAACAAGTCCAGTGTGTTCTTAAGATGATCCACTCCATTTTTCTGGTAAATGTCCTCCATCTTCCCCTTGAACACTCGAAAAGTCTGGTACGCTGTTGATAAGACGCTTTGTAGTATTTTGTAAGGTAAGTCATAATCTTCATAAAGTGAAAAGTCTTTGATTCTTGGTATTTTGCTTTGATCTGGCGTTACGTTTTTTGTTGTATCAGCTTGTCTTAAAAGATTGACCGACATAACAACCCAATAACCAGGTTCGACTTGCAATAAGACGTATCTCTTGTTGTCGCAAAGTATAGTTTCGCACTGCTCTTTTTCATTCGTAGTAAAAGTACTGTTGAATATAATGATAACTGATGTACAAACAACTCACTTGGTAAACATGGCTATCGCCTCAGCTAATCCTATACTACGCATTTTCTCGTTTAATTCTAATTCTCGTGGGAAAAATGTAAGCATCTTCAAGTAATCATCTTCCTCTCGTTTTCCTTGAAACTTTGAATTGAATATGAAGAACCGGTGGAAAACAATCCCTGTTGACATTTCTAACTAGTCAACCAAGCAGACAAAACCTATTGCCACCCATAAGAATGTTACATACAAAATACTTGAAAAGGATGCAGTGGGGTTTTGGAAAGATTTCTCAAGGATAATTGTAAACATATCAATCCGCCTCGCAGAGGACGAACTTAAAAAAACTAGCAGGACCATTATCCTCTGAGCTTATCCAATACAAGCATCGATTCTGCAAGGTTGGAAAGTATTAAGTAACATAGACGATCTATCGGCAAAAAATCAAAAGTTAGCATAAGATGACTTTTTGCAGGAAACTGTTCACAACAGTCATATTGGATATGATCATTTCGTTTGTGCCGTTTTTTGACTTATCGCGTTGTACAGCTGTTTCATCACGGTGGAACGATGTAGTATCGAATTGTTAAAGTGCTAATCAAATGAGGAAATACGAACAAATCTATTCTTCAATTGTAAACAAGCACTTTTACAAATTGCGTGAAAGTTTCAAATTGCACGAAAGTGTCAAATTAAAAAAATTGAAGATCTACAGAAGAGACGCCAGGACACTATTGGAGACATTATCAAGATACCCAACTTTATCTTTGTGAAGTACTGAGAAGATTCAATTGTCATGTTTCAAATGATTTTTAAAATAAAAAATGTACTTAATCCCATTTTATTGTTGGTATGTGTTTTGTGATAACATCTTTAATCTCCTGCAAGCAACGTTCTAAATTGTCGTTAACGAGCACAACGTCGAAAAGATTGTTTTCATTCTTGTCTGCAATTTCAACTTCTTTGATTGCATTTTTAAGTCGAACTTGTATAACGTCCTCTGTTTCAGTTCCTCTTTTTCTGAGCCTTTGTTCTAGAACCTCAAAATTGGGTGCCTTCACAAAGATAACAACTGGGTTCAAGTCTGAACTAAATTTAACTTGTGTAGCGCCCTGATAGTCAATATCAAGAATACACTACAAGTATTAGTGTTGTGTTAAATGTCAATCTTACACATTTGGATGCCAAAACGTTCTTGACTGCCTCAATACTGGTTCCGTAGTACTTTGTGTGTACATGTGCATATTCTACAAAGGCTTTCTTTTCGATGAGGTTTGTGAAAACTTCCTTTTAACATGAGAAACTGTTTTTAAAAAATTTAACTTACATTTGTAACAAAGTGATAGTCCACACCATCAACTTCTCCTAAGCGTGGCAGTCTTGTAGTGTGGCTTACGGAGAAGCCGAACTTACTGCGGTGATTTTCCATCAGTTTTGATATTAAAGTACCCTTCCCAACGCCTACAGAGTTAGATAATGTGAAAATTTTAGTTACCTGAAGCTCCACATATGATAATAGGTCTCAAAGATGCGCTCATTGTGTGTTATTTATTTGTTTTTGTCAATGTTAGATACTTTACAATATTCAACGTTAAAAATCTTGATGGATGAGGAGAGGATTTTGTTCGATGATAAAAACGCGAAAAAATACACAACACCACACGATCAAATCAAAAATGCAGTAGAACAAGCCAGACTAAAATATGAAGAGGAATTCCTTGACCGAGACTACCACATTGACGATGATGATTCAACAAAATCAAGCGAGGCGATTGTCACGTGTGCACATAAAAAATCTCTGGCGTTTGAAATAAACCGTCATTTGAAGTTATTCATTTCAAAACAATACCTCTCACCTCATAAAATAAATCAACTATTAGAGTATGAACTAAAAGAAGTTGTAGTATATAAATACGTAAGGAGTTTCTTCTTATCAAAGTCAATAGGCGACATTACTAGAGGGGCAAACACAACCAGAGAAGTCGTAACAAAAATGTTAAACGAGTACCAAAAATGCCTAAGCAACAACATTCGAGATTTTTTTAAAAAAATACACAACCAAACAAGTTAGAAACTCACTGTGCGCTATACTAGGACAAGTGACGGAAAAGTCCACAACAATGTTATCCGACGAACTCATCAAGAAGATTTTTACAAAAAAGTACGACAACTCCACAGAGTCCTCTCTTATAGAAGACACAACCGTGGAAGAGGTTGGAGGCTGTATCTTTCCTAATGCGGAGAAGAGGGAGAAGTACAAAAATCTAATTAAAGACCTGACGGAGGCCATCAACCAACACATTTACATGTTAAATAAAACGAAAAATCTACCTAAAATCTTACAAAGTGCGCAAGCATTTGAAATTATGCGCGCCTACTTGAGCATTATAATGGAATTGTCAACTGATGATTCACCTGACATTATAAGAGAAAGAAATTCTGATTTTTTCCCTTCCAATTCCATAGATGAATATGGTTTCTTGTTTAGTTGTTTAATTGATGGTTTGTGTTCTTCTTTTGTTGATTTGGTTCATTTTGAAGCAAGGTACATTGGCATTACTCAAGAAATATGTGTAATGGAAATGCATTACATTTGTTTAGAATATATTCCGAAGTTATTTGTATCTGCTATTAATTATCAAGACCCAAAACCAGATTCTATCTTGAATATTTCATTTGATCAACAACAAGTCGAACAAGAACCTAAATCTTTAAATACTATTGCTTTTGAACTTGAAGATGTCGTTAATTCAATGTTGCCTTATATTGTGTACGCCTTCTTGTACGCTTGGTATCCAAATAGTCAACAGTTTTATTTTGATGAGATTATGAATAGAATGTCAAATAAAAGTAAAGATATTAATATTGAGGCACAGAAGATTTTATTTACATTTGAAAAAATGTCTGAATTTCAAAATTATATTAGTAATAAGGGACCTGTAAATAAAGATTTACTTGTAAATAAAGAGAAGGTGCCCAACGAACAGATTGTGGCCCTGTATAAGAAAGTGTTCAGTAACGTGGTCAATGAGAGATTAGAGGAGTGTAAAAATTATCTCCACAAGTTGACCATCGCCCAAAAGAAGGAGATGGATGGTTACAATTTACTACTGGCTGAGTTAAAAGACATTGATATGTTCCTACAAAGTGCAGATCCAAATGAGGACCTAGCTAAAAAACTAAGAAAAGAACAAGATCTTCGAAAAAAAGATTTCAGTGACTCTAGGGATAAACAAACCAAGTATGGCGCTTATATATCCTCGCTTCAGGAGGCCATCAATAAGCACAATGGCGAAGAAGATGGTTTAATCACCACAAAACAGAGAAGTAAATTACAATGGCATGACTTGTTTAAAAAGGACATCATCAATGTTAAAGAGTCAGATAGAGGAGTTGTGTACAAGTTAATGGGTGACACTGGTAGAAGGTATGCATGTTACGAATCACTAATGGACTACGTCAAAGCTATATTTTATTTTCACCACACAGATGGATTTGATTACGTAGATCACATGAAACAAGCAGTAAACAAGAACTCACAAATGATTACCGACTTGTCAACCCATCTAGAATGATGACATAATAATAAACATTTATTTTACAATATTACTCTCTTCATCAATCAACACCTGAAAGGGAATCCTACCAAGAAATTTCAACACATTCTTAATCAACTCTACATCTTGAAACGTCCTCAATATACTATCGCTTCGATACCTAGACATACAATCAAGGTCATTACAATACATTTCAAAAAAATCAAATGTGAGACGTTCACTAAAACACACCATCAATTATTTTGCTACAAACTAAAAAAACTTACTTTAGCAAACAGCACAAAAAAGCTCTCAATTTTGTGTCATGAGAAGAATGTTCGCTATGGAAATGTATAATATTTAATGCAGCACAAAATATTTCTTTAAATTTATTAAAAATGAGAAAATAAAAAACAAACGGTTAGTTTTTTGTAATGACTCCAATTTTTTCACAATTAAATTCCAAATGTGATCTTCATGATCCAACAACAAACCTTGCAACAAAATACCCTCCAACGTAGGGCACAATTGATTTCTGGTAATTTTACCAATGGTAGGAAAATGCATCTCATTTGCCATCTTTCTCAAAGTTGCTTTTCTAGTGGAAGATATTCTTTGTTTAGAAAATACATTTTGTAACAAGATGGATTGAAAATTTTGATTCACATTAAAATCTAATTTTTCTTTTGCCATTTCCTCATCAACATCCAAATGCAAGTACTTGTAGAGCGTCTGAATGCACTTTTTCAAATTTAACATTAATCGATCCGCCAATGCAATTCTCTCCATCGCATGCACATCCAGTGATTTCAACAATCTTATCACTCGAGCATCCAATCGATTCAATGTGACTTGATCCAAATCCATTCGGTTCACATTTAAAAATGTTCCTAATTTTTGTGGATCCTTTTCGTTTTGTAAACTCTGCGCCTCGTGTATCACTTTTAGTGTTTTGTTTTTTTTAAAGTTTTTCACTTGTTCCGTATTTCCGATCAACTCATTTCCATCCTTGATGCTTTTTTTGATCTTGTTCAAAAAATCATGCATGATGATGGACTCTCTTTTCGAGCATTTTGATATTCGATTTTCTAACCGTGAGATTGCCAATTGTTGCTGTTGAATGTCGTTAGTTGATTTGGCGCGTTCTAAATGTTTGGTCCATTTTTGTAATCCTTGAAATGTTGGACGAACCATGCAACAGATGGCGAAGGGCAATTCGTAGGGATTGGTTTCTTCGGTAATGTGTGTTTCGTTGGTGGTGAAACCTAATTTGGAGAGCAGGTCGGTGTTAGACTGCTTGGCTTTGATGGATTGCAACTGGGCGGTGTTCTTTTTTGAAATGTTTTTCATTTCGTCTACGAATGATGCATTGCCGTTGCCCAGCCAGTCGAAATTACCGACTTGTAGCTTGTCGAAAAACGAGAGACTGTTGGCATACTCATCAGACATTCCCCTTACTTCGTTATAGATGCCCACCGTTTTCGCTTTGTTTTTTAGAAAAGTCAATTCTTGTCTTTTTGTGTAAATGTTTTCAAATTCGGTTGTCCCTGATTTGTTGTTGTGTATTTCCAAAAGTTTGTTTCGACATTCTTCAATCATACCTTTGATCAAATCATCTTCCACTTCTTAATTATTCATGATTAGTTTGACTTGAAAATTAGTAATGTTACTTGTAGTTCCATAGGCTAAGCACAAAGATACTGTGTATTGGTGGTCACTTTCATCTTGTGACGCACCCAAGGATCCAAATTCTATTCTTTGCTTCAGAAGAACCTGGGTGTGTTTGTAAATTCATGGGGTGAAAAGAGCTTACCTCTGTCTGTTTTTTAAAATAGGAGGAAATATTGTGATCCGTTTTTGGTGATTGTGCCTGCTCTAAAGTCATGACAGGAATTTCAGTTTTGCCTGAGGCGTCATCTTCTTTAACAAGAAACTGAAGGTTAATTATTACAAAAGGTTTTATTTACCGTGGATTTACTACTGAAGTAGTCAAAAAAGCTTTTAAAGAAGTCAAAACTTTCAGTTGACGGAGTCGGTGGTGATGCTTCTTTTATTGGTTTGTCTGTTTTTAGTTCAGTTGACGGTGTCAGTGTTGATGTTTCTTTTATTGGTTTGTTTGTTTTTAGTTTGATAACTAGCTTTGGTTTATCTACAGATTGTTCAACTAACTCTGGCTTGGTATTGATTATGATGGTATAGGCGCCAGGTTCAAGCTGAACTGATTAATTGCAATAACAAACAAAGACATACCTTGAAGTATGTATAAACTATTGAATAAAATTCTCTCTGATCGTTTGACTTTGTTTCCTTTCGAGGATAATTTTTTTGCACGTACTTCAAAGGATTTTTCATCCAATACCACAGGTCTGATGCTTCTATTTTGACAGCTCCAGATCGACTCAAATGCCATTGGCGTATAATCATTTTAACTTGAATGTTAGTTAAAATAAATAAATGTACTCACTTCGTTCTAAACTCAACGATAGTTTGTAGGAGGTGAAAAGGCGAAGGTCATCTGGAACCATAATCTTAAAATAAATGTCAATAGGCTTGCCGTTAGATTTAGTCCACCAGAGACCCTTGTTGTATGTTTTATCCTTGTCATCATCGTTTTTGATAACCCTTAAAATAATACGTTCGTATCTGTACTCTTCCTCTACTAAGAATGATGTAATGATAGATACGCCGTCATCAGCCCTGGGCCCAGGGTATACCACTTTCACAGCTAGTGGAGTTACTGTATTTCCTCTTAAGCTTGCATCTAATGTACTCTTGAGTTTGTGCTTAATCGTGATTAAATATGTTCCTTCGGATAATGGCTACAGTTTTAATAATTTGATTTGAATGTAATACCTCATCTGGTCGAAATGAAAACTTCACGAATCGAACTTTGAGCGAATCATTAGTGGGTAATCTGCATTGAGTAACTTCTTCCGATATATAATTTCTATTAAAGCTATTTCGCTCATCCTTCAACATCAAAAGCCTAAAGTCTCCAATTAATGAATGATCTTGAAACTTGAGGGTAGCTCCACATCCCTTGATAACCCTTTCGAACTCGTTTTGGTTGATGTCCTCGAATTTGCTACTCATACGGTTGTAATGGTAAACAGAGCTAATCGCTAATTAAAAGTGCTCTACCACTTACTTTCCACTCACCAAAATCCATGACCAACATACACAATTATCTACCACCTCCAGCATAATACGATAAAAATAAAATCGTTATTAATACCGAAGAAATACTTGAAGAAGACGCTATTCTTTTAAAAAAAACTATTTATTAATTAGTACTGACAACTTCTGCTTGTGCTGGTTTTTCTTCATCTTTACAAACCACTGCAACATTGGAAGATATAGGCGACTGTGTTGCTGCTTTTTTCATAGGTGAACCAACCACAAATATGTACAATCGCTCCTTCCACGAAATGCTTGGTTCTTCTTTTTTATCACCAATGTTCTCCTTGATATATTTGTTTAATTTCCTCTCCTCTATTTTTGAGGCGATCTTTAGGTATGCAATCTCAAATAGCAACATAATGAGCCCAGTTGAGATGAAAAGACCATTAGCGGATCCTATAAGATCAGACAATAAAATGAACCACGTTCTTGTCTGTGCAGTGAATATGTTGTAAGTGTAACTTGCCAGTTGAAAGTATACTTTGAAACTGACTCCATTATCAAGATTGAAATTTCTACTATTGGACAGGTCTGTACTCTTGACACCAGAAACATCGACATAATCAAGATGATAACCATTTGCAGGAGGTTTAATTCCACTATCAATTGCACTATTCGTTGGAATGGTCATCAAAGTTAAAACAATAGGAGCGGTGCTAGATTTTATTATACTATTAGAACCAGCAAAGAGTTGCCCACTAATATAGGATGTCTTCTCCAAATCGTCCGCCACATTTATATAGCCTGCAGTTGTGGTCACCGAATACCTGAGCCCACTCGCCGTGGTAGGAAATCTTTGATCTAACAAAGAAAACAATAAGGTGGCGCTAGAAAGGATTGAGCATTTTAAACAGCTAAATGTCACAGCGCATGTCGTGTTAGTTTCAATAATTAATTGACACATAACTGTTGGTGGAGAGTTGGACGAAAACTGAGTAGCATCCGTGAAGTTGACATTTACATCGGAAGAGCAGGATTGTAATCTGCTATCTGATCTATTCTGCACACAACCTCTGTTATAGTCATAAAACCACACAGTGGCCGTAAAGTCAGCAGAGTAGGATGAGGGAGAAGATAAGCTAGGTATGAGTGCCCTCACTTCTACGTTGTTGTCATATGCAAATGAAAATATACTCGGTGTTAAGAACGCAACCATTATTATCAGGGCTGAAAATGTAAAAAGAGCGCCCATGATTGATTGCTTCTTCTCCATTAGTTGACTGCTCTGTAATAATTAGTAATTATCGATAATTATCTAGTACAAGTAAACTTACTCTGAAATTGTGCCATGTGTTATAAAACAAATCTAGTTTCTTAATAGTGCTGATCCCGAGAATTTTCAAGCGCAATAAAAACAGTATAACTGTAAATTCTATTACAATCAAGAAAGCACCTGCTCCTAGACAAGAATACAAAAAGATAAAAAAGGTTTTGCTCCTATCCTCGAGTGGAGTTGGCTATAATTTATTATATTAAACATACGAGATAATTGTACCTGTTTGGAGATAACTTTGGATACTGTTGGGCTGGAGAACGAAGAGTTGGTTATGTCACCAATAAAGGTACTGCTTATAGGGCAGTATTGATTTTCAGGGCAAGGCAGACATAATTCAGATCCAGGCCTTATATTTTTAGTATGCTATGGGATTTCACTTACGTAGGATTATAATAACCGCCACTACAAGGTAGACACTGGAAAAGAGATTGAGCGGATAAATAAGGACCAAAAAATCCAGCTGGACATTTTTTGCAAGAGGTTGCGCCAACTACATCATTGTATGTACCTTTTGGACACGACAAGCACACTCCTTTATTATGATATGTTCCTACCGAACAATATTTACAATTTGAACTATTGTTGTTGGTGCTTGACGCTCCATCCCAACAAACAGGTCCTAATGAGTAGCCCCACAAGTCACCATATTTTACACCGTCTACTCTAATGATACCACCACTTACACCCCCATAACCTCCATTTATATACATTTTATTACCGTAGTAAAAAGAAACATGAGCACTACGCTCTGATGGCTCTACATCACTCTTTTGAGCAAGAAGCGTTATTTGATAATTTGATACCATATAGATTTTATTTGATAGATACTCTCCATCAAAGCCACCAAATATCAAAAACACATCTTTTTGTATATACTCAATTGTATAGTCATAAAAAGTAGAGAGAAAAGGAGCAAGTGACATATAGAACTGCCACGACGGATTGGAAGAAGAAAGATCAATGTAATAAATGGCATCTAGACTTTTGTCATTTCCCTGACACCCAGCAATGTAAAATATTGATCCATACATTGTACATGAACAATCAGTGTAGTATGGAATAGATGTCGTATTAATCAATGTCCACATTGATAAATCAAAACTGTATACCCACAAATCATTTAAATTGCCTTCATTGTTAACTCCTCCATATATAATCATATGAGTACCATTATCAGCAGCCGAATGATAGGCTCTGACGGGAGGGGGTTGATTTTGATATAAAACTTCTTTCCAAATAACATAATTTGGAGTGGAGTAATCATATAACATTTGATACATTTCATCAAGGAAATACATATCAGTTGCACCACCATATTGATAAACAACATTACCGTGGGAAACAGATGTATGACCATACCTTGGTTGGGGTATAGCACCATCTTGTTCTAATATACTCCATGATTGTGATGAATCATCAAGTGTAAGTAATGTTACCAAGTTATTAACTGCATCATTAACTGTTTTACCACCGTAAAATAAAAAGAAATTTCCTATTCTTCCCATACCATGTTCACTTAGTGCTATGGGTGTAGATGAAGAGGTATGTATGGTTTCGAAATGTTTGCTCTGGATAGTTAGTGGAGTATATCTTGATAAGTCATTATAGTAAACACTTCCTTCTCCACCAAACATTACCATGTATGTGTCATATCTTGTGCTACAAGCTGCGCTCTTATCTGATTGATAATCAGTTTCACTTATTGCTGTGACAGAGAAATCATTAATATTAATGCTGTACGAGTCATTTAACTATCGCGTTGATAAAAACACTATTGCTATATTAACTATACTTACTAGTGTAAAGTCGGACTTCCTCCCCCCGACTACTATAATCTGGTTATTAAAAATCTCACAAACAGCCTCTGTCCTTGCAGGTATATTTATATCAAATTGTATTTTAGTCCATGACTGTATTACTGAGTTTGTATCATCATCACTACTCATGATTTTAATGAACCATGCATCAGAGTTTACTACCCCTTATAGACAGTTACTAAAGACATCATGTGAACCAAACTTACCGTTGGATGAACCAAATAAAACATATATTGTTGTAACTGTAGACTGAATGGTGGTCAATGTACAATGACCACTTCTCGGAGAATACTTTGTTACAAAATCATTTAATTTTACATTTGTCCAAAAATATTTGACATCCTCCGAAAGTTCATCATACACGAAAGGATAAGTAAAGATCCAAATGTCATTGTTTTCGTCATTAGCATCTAAACCTCCAGTAATAACCCATCTGTGCTCTGTCAAAGAAGGTGCAAACGGAGCGAAATCAGTTTTGCTTCTTGGAGAAGGCTTCGAACTAGAACCAATAACCAATGGATACCACTGGTAAGAATCAATGTTATACGCCCATACATCATCAAAATATTGAAGTCCATCAAATCCTCCATAAATAATATATTCCTTATCATAAAACAATGAAGCGGCATCTCTACAAAATTCATTCTTGTGCTTATATTTTTGTCACTTACTGTCTTTTTCCTGGTGTCGATGAACTTGTTATGAATGCTTGTTTCCATTGTGCTGTCTTGAAACTATAAATCCACAACTCTGGTAAAATGTCCAATACTTTTTACATGTGAGTAACAGTATAAAAGAAAAGTTTTGGTTTACCGTTTCTACCACCATACACATACATCTCATCAAAATCAAAAGAGGCAGCACATGTAGTATGGGATCTAATACCAGGAGGTGTTGATTGCTTAGGGTATGCTCTCCAAATATCATTTATCTCAATATTTCTTTTATTTAATATACGATTCTTTAAAATGTGAATAATTTACAAATGTAGAGACGAAACATACTGGATTAGATGGTATGGATGTTGTGTTACCTGGAAAAATAAGATTATCAACATGAAATTCAATGCCCCCTTGTGTGGACCAAAATCCATTTGATTTGATCTCATGGTCTTGTAAAACTATCAAATAATATTGAATTCCCTTTCTGTCTCTTTAAATTGTTAATATATAATGTAGCTGTGACCATACCCGTTCTGATCAAATGAAATACGACCTGTCGATCCAACAAAATCAACATTATTGATCATCGCATTGATCAAACTGCTGGAATCGATTGCATCACTATTTGCATTAGTAGCATATTCAAATGCTCTATGCACAGTCAACATTGTATCGAATGCAAAAGATGAACCTACAAACAAGTATTAAAAAATTCTTTTTATAACACTTTACCTTGGTCTGGAAAATACATACCAGCTTCTTCATAATAATTTTTAGATTGCTCAACTGCTATTTGAGACCCCAAATACTCTTTTTTTGACCATATACTTGGTTGTGGCTTTGATGTTATATAGTTGAAAAACACAGTGGTCGACTTACAAAAGTGATAATGATACCATTTAAAAGTTCCCTGAGTGTCATGTTGCGAAGAAGCTCGCTTACTGGGTCCAAACAGGAATCTGATATCAACCAACCATAACCAGGTTCCAAAAGACCTACTTGCTTCAATAATGAGTATTGATGAGACAATTGAAATCTTACTTTAGCAGCTAATGCAAATTCAGAAGTATGATTGGCCCAAAACGAAGTATTAGCAAACATAATTATGATTGTTATATTTGAATCTTTGATTTTCTGCAATGTAGATGAAATTGGCTCGTTAGAGAAGGAAACTGTCAACGCAGTTTTGATTCCCTAATTACTGTAACTTTGGTCTATCTCGTGGGATCATTACCTTTGCTGCCGATAATGTGGGTACTATTGAAGCTACGTCTAAACTACTAGCATCAGAGGTGGTTAACAGCGCAATACTCTGTGCGCTCAAATAATAACAAACATCTAGCAAGGCCTCTATCAAGTAAATCATGTTATCAGATGCAATTTAATGTACCAGCTTGAATCGCATTAGAGCCGATCATTCTGAATGAAAACGGGTTTTGTGTCTTGTTTGATAATGAAGGTGTTTCGGCTTCGAACGTTATAAATGGTTTGCGGTAAACAGATGCGATTTGGGAGACCTTTAGTGACTCTTGAGATGAGTCCGGACCGATTAATCCTAGCACGTCATCTCTTTTTAGCCAATTGGCAGCGTTTTGAAACGCAGATAATGAAGAATTCGGTAATAGGTAGTTGATTTCGAAATTGGGAAACGTTTCTTGCGCAAGATTCTAATATTAGTTGTTATCATATTGCAGACTTACTATTGGGAGCCCAACCACATTTGTATCATTTATTAATAGAGAAGCTCTATCTTGGTAGTATTTTTGAGCATACTTTATTCCAAGAGATAAAGAGCTCGCATGTTCTCCTTCGATAACCGCTCCGATCTTATATGTAGTGGAAGAGGACACACCTTGAAAAAAGGAGAACACAAGGATCCCTAAAATGGTCAACCAATTCATTAATAATAGATTTGTTTGTTGTACTGGGTCCGTATCGATTTGTTGCACAGTTGCTGCAGTAAATCAATTTATTATTTGTTATGAGCTCTTCCATGAGCTGGAATAATGCTGATAACCATAATTTTAACAAGTATAATTTAGTCAACTTCATAGTACACTGAACGCAACCTCACCACTATCGGAATTACTGTTCGGCTAGTAATGGGATCCTACCATACGGGAGTTTTCTTCCTATTCGTTCACATAACATCTTTGTATTATTATCCTGTGTACCAAAACAAATAAAAAGTGCGGTAGACGGCAAAAATCAAGAACATTTAGGTCAAGTCTTTTTAAACACGAGGTGCATAATAATCATGATTGCAGTAATCCCAAAAAAAGCGTGCCAGATGATGTAATCTTGCTGATGCTAACTAATTCATACTTCTTTCACAAACCCAACAAAAAGTCTTTGTCCAATTATTGTAAGACTATCTCATGCCAACCGTCCTCATCATCCCTTGCATTTCAAACGCATCCATCACCAAGGATACAATACATACTTGTAATATTATTGTTTTTGCTTTCTCTTATTAAGTAATAGATGCCAGAAGTTTGATTGATCGTATACTCCAAGTACATAAATATGAAGATTTTGCCATAATAACGATAGGCGAACAAACAAACATCCACCAACGCTTCACAAAGGATTTAGTGGAATTACACAATAGCATGTATGAATGGATTGTTTGATGATCTTACTAACTCAATACAGAAGCAAAATAGCAATAACCGAAGGACCACCAAACCAAATTTTTACAGAATCAAGTTGGACATCTTCTCTTCGGAAAATACAAGAAGAAACTGGCGTATACTCGCACATTCAAATCATTATATTAACTGATTTTCAAGACTATGAAGGTATTTAGCATTTTATTTCTTTTTTAATTTTAAAGATGATTGCATACGGGTTCGCTCAACATTTGCATCAAAAGTACACTTGTTCTGCTTCTGCGACGCCGCACAAACAGAAAAACAAGCCATAGTCCCCACAACAATAAAAGAAGAGGCTCTTACGGCTAAACCATCTCAATTCATACCTCTAAATCGGAAATGGGATCGATTCACAAAACAAAATAACGGCAGTTTATACATGATCGAACGTGGATCCAATTATAAGAGTCATTCAATCGATTCGCTCTTGTCCAGACACTGTAAGTGTTGCACATTACAACGCTAATCATGCTTAGATCCTAAATATGCAGGATATCTCGCCTTCGGACACATGACGAGCGCAATTGAGTTATTCCCCGATCCTAACCTTGTCATATGGGAGTCTTCACGTCCTCAAGTTCCACACGTATTATCAATCATTGCTTTTACAAGAACTCTGCACGTGTCCTCGCCGAAATGTACTTCCAAGCATACCATTCTACGTTTGAGCGATGATGTCAACTCGCCAGTGGGAAAGAAGAATGACCAAGCAGGAAAGAATTTCAAAGTACGGAAAAACAAAATTAATCCGAGCCAAGCCATACACAGCAACCGACCAACCAGCCACTGCAAACTTTTTTGATCTCCTCCATGACGTGCTGCTCGCTGAAAAATCATCAGCGCTGGTTAGATTTAACGACAAGCAACATGCTTACATTTCCGTTGCCTACGATACAGGTTGGTTTCGATTCGTTCCCATCACTAACCATTTATAGAACACACCGGCATGGTCATGTCAGTGTTGGATGATTCGTTCGAACTAAAGCAATCGGAGGACCATAACAGCACGATGCCTTGGATCAGAAACAGTTTGGAACGAATGGTCGAACTCACCATCCATCACGAGTCCAAAACACAAGCAATGCCTCGTAATTTGTTGGAAGCGCTCGCTAATCAAGACGAAGAGAACATTTCGAGGACAGAAAAAGAAGTTTGTAGATTGCTCGATGCATGGAGAGAAACACACGACAAAGCACAACAAGACGAGCAGGATCCCTACAAGAAAGATGTGAACAAGAAAATTTACAATTATAATTTGAAGAGCGCGAAAGAAATCGTTCCCTTCTCCAAGAAACAAACCCTACAGAACGACTTTCAAAAGGTGTTGAGGATGGTCAAGAATTTACCTGCCAAGGTTCAAGTCATGTATTGTGAATGTGAAAAAATAAGATACACTAGTGCTGTTTATATGAACAGAGATATTGTAATCGTGCTGTCTAATTTGTTACAGGAACAAAGGGACCATATGTCTTCTGACCCTGAGAAGGGAAAGGTTGTTGTGATTCTGGACCGTATCATTTCGCATTTGAGAGATGATGGTGTGTGGAGCAAAAAGTTGTATGATGAAGGTGATGTTGTAATTAATGACGATGAACTTGACCAACCTGCTGCTAAGCGTAAGAAAGTTGAATAAAATTATTTCCATGATTCATTCCAATATTACTCACGATGGAATTGTTGAAAGTGTCTTCTTACCTTCTTCATAAGAAGTATATACTTGTGGTAGATGTTGTTTTTGTCGTTCCAAGTATTCTACAAATGTGTCTTTAATTCCTTCGAAATGTTGGTTCATACATTTCGAATGTGTCAAGATGGTTTCAACATCTTTTGATGTTGTCGATTTATTTGTATCTTTCTATTTGAATAACTGATGTTGTCACGGTGGAAATTGATGAGCCGTGATGTCCACTATCTTTACTGTTGGTTGTCCATGATACCCAGTTGCGTAGCTCCAGTCTTCATCATTGTTCCTGAACTCAGGTCAGAATCCCCAAGATTTGCATCTTAAAGTGGTTTGATAGCAATTTACAATCTATACACACAACACTAACACTGGATATTTTTACATTCATAAATCTTCGCTGGTTAATTGAATGCACCACGTGTAAATGTATATATATTGAAATCGTTTTAGAACTAAAATGAACACATTTAATTTGTTTTTGTAACTTTATCATTGTCCCCCTTTATCCTATGATTGTGCTATCGCTTATTTGTATTCTTTGACTTCTTCGCGCACTACCGCGCGTATAATTCATACTAAATTAGTTTGATATCTTGAACAATTTCTCAACAAGGTTATCAATCATTTGTTGATTGGTTTCAATTTCGATACTTCTACTTTCTATGTTATTGTTGAAGAGAAACTTAACTTACCCCTCGTCAATGGCTTTTTTCATATTGGCCAGAATTTCAGTTTTTATATCTCGTAAGTACATGGGGTCCTTGATTCGATGCATTGCTGCGTTCTTTGACATAACTAAATTTTTGCTGCCATGGTTCACGTCCATCCTCCAAGAAAATTTTTGTAATGAGTACCTTCTGTTTAACTAACACAAACGCTTAATTCTCCATGTGGGAAAATCTTGAAAGGTGGAGCTCTTTAAATAAAACATAAACTTTTATTATTTTTACAGTCTCGAGTATGTGACATCATCATTAAGTCTGTTCAGTCTCACAATGGCACATATTAGAAGGGGACATAGGCACACCAAAACGCCAGCAACACTCAAGGCAGCGGTAGTAATAATTGTAATAATAACTTGTTGTTTGTCTGCTTCGGGGTACTGACTCCTTATAAATTCTTCTTGCTTCACACAGGCTACAATATACAAAATTGATTCCACCACAATGAAGAAGAAAAGCCCGGCGATGTACATTTTCGTAAGGGTGATGTTCCTTTGTGTAGGGTTGTGTAAGTTAGTGGTACTCACGCAACCAACAACAAGCACCAAAAAGAAGGCGACAGATGTTATGAGGTTGGCAAGGTTAATTCCAAAGCCTGTCCAATCCTTTTGAACGGCAGTATAGTAGATTTGGTAAGCTACCCCTCCTAAGGGAAGTAGAGTACAGAAACCAACAGTAATCGAAACAATAAGAATGACGGTTCCTATTCCTGCAGACCTGACTTGAATATTACCTGGGTTAGTGGTGTTAGGTTGATAGTTTTGATAGCTCTGGTTAGTGTGTTGTGCTGTTGGTACTTTCTGATACACTTCCGACATGTCTTTTTAAACCTGATTATTACAAAAGGACAACCAACTATTGATCATCTTCTTTTGGGTAATCCGTCAAAAACTAAATAGGAGGATATCTGTCACTGTCAAGTCAGTGTTCCCTGCAGTAACAATTCTTTTGATTAAGCCGCATATAAGAAAAGCTACAACAAGTCGATTGAAAATATGGAGTCTGGATGTTCAATGATTAATTAGATGAGTTTTAAATTCAATTGGCTTTAAAATTCCAGTACCTTAACGATTTTTAACAAGCGAAAGCCGGCATAGCACAGAGGTAGTGCAATTCATTCGTAATGAATAGGTCCCGAGTTCGATCCTCGGTGGCGGCTGATCTATTTTTTTTTGTCGAACCATTTTCCATTTACTTCAACAGCAAGCAGCAAAAAACCCAAGTCAGAATTGTGTTATCATATAATATTGTTTATTGTTTATTAGTTTGTGTGGCTGGCTCTAATGGTTTGACTGGTGTAGGTTTTGACTCCTTTGGTACCAAGTGGTCCATTGCTCTAGGTGTCATGAACTTCTTGACCATCTCGTCAGTAACGAGTGCTCTTCTTTCCTGGTGTTGCTTCACAATCTTTTGTAAAACCTCAATCAAAATCTTTTTAATCTCTCCGGTCAACATCTTGCCGGTAGAGTAAGCAACACGGATGCGTTCCAACTCCTCGTCGTCTTCCATGAAGAATGTAAGATAAAGATAAGAAACATCAACTTCAAGGTTAGCACCCAATTCTTCTTGTAACTCTTTTGTAGTTTGACCACCACTGAAAGCATGTTTATTAATTTTATCTTTGATTTGTTTTGGAGTGTCGGTTAAGAATACACCACTGTTTGGATCACTACTGCTCATCTTGGTCCTGCTACCTTGTAATGCTGGGAAGAACTTACTGTGCAACAATGCAGGTTTTTGGAATTGAAGACGGGGCGCAACATCACGTGTCATTCTAAAGTAAGGATCCTGGTCAATTGCACAAGGAATTAAACAGAAAATGTCAGCTTTGGTGCTCTCATTGTCGGCTACATTGTTTTGAACCTTTGACTTCTTCTTTGAACTCTTTTGTTGACCTGCTTCCTTTTGTTTCCTCTCCAAGTCCTTCTTTTCGTATTCTGCGAAAATGTGAGGGAATGAACTATAGAAACTGGGGGCTGCTTGGATGGCGGGGAATGAATATTTACCAATGTTGTCCTCTTTTCTGAAACCAAAGATACCAATTGCTTGACTTGCGGTGGTTGCCTTCTCAATCTTTAATATGGTTGGATACAGGTGGCCAATGTAGTCAAGATCAGAAAAGATGAAGGTGTTATCCTCATTGAAGCCACACGCGATGATGTCCTTGATGTTTTCAATTGCCATCTTTCTGACTTCTTCAAGGGATAGATTCTTCCATAAGAATTTTTCATCGTCGGTGATTTGAATCACTAGTGGGACGTTAAATGCCTCTTGTAAGTACTTCGTAAACATGAAGGGCACAAGGTGACCAAGATGCATAGAATCACTTGATGGACCTCTACCAGTGTATAGGTAGAATGGTCTGCCAACTTCGTAGGCGTCAAGAAGTTGGTTTACATCTCTGTGGGAGTAGAATATTTTTCTTTTGAGGAAGTGATGAGCTCCCTTGTCTTTTAAAATAAATAAAAAAGAATTCTACAAAACTTACTTGTGACTTTTGCGATTCTCTCTAATAGTTCTGGTTCAATGAGTGCGGAACCAAAGTCGTTCACCAACTTGTCGTAATTAACTTCTCCAGAAACTGTCCATGGAGTTACATTTGGTTCTTCGGTTTGATTGGTGCTGGGCTGTTCTGGGGCGTCCGAACTCATGTTGTGTGGGTTGTGTGTTATCTTGTAAAACTATTGTTTCCTTTAATTGAGCTTAGAATACATTCCCTCACACGCACACCTTCAATTGAACAATTGTAGGTACACATAGTTTATAATAAAAGTTTAAGAACGATGTTAATATATACAAGGAGAATATACTAGACAGAATTCTACATTAATTTGTTTATTTCAAATCATCACACAACAATGTTATAAATGTCTTTTCTTCTGTGCTTCAGCGATGGTAAATCCCTTCTAACTATATCTTGCCTTTCCAAATTAAGGTCTACTATTTGAATATCATCGACAGTCTGATTCATGTCGCACAATATCTCTCCCCAAGGATCTACCACCAAAGAGTGACCATACGTTGTTCTCTTCTCATTGTGACGCCCATAAGTTGCGGCTGCAATAACGAAGCATTGGTTTTCTATAGCTCTACTACGGAGAAGAACTTCCCAGTGAGCTTGTCCAGTGGGGACAGTGAAAGCTGCTGGAATTAACAGTACTTTTGCACCCAAGTTAACAGACATGTGACAATATAACTCAGGAAAACGGACGTCGTAACAAATGGAGACACCCAATGTACCAATTGGACTCTCGCAAGTTACAATACTATTACCAGGTAATGTATGTTCGCTCTCTAAGAGTTTTACAGACTTTTCTGGAATGTCTACATCAAACAAATGTAATTTTTTGTAACTAGTTACAATCTCACCATTGTCGTTGACGATGATGTGTGTGTTGTAACCTCTGTTGTTTTCAACATCTTCTGGTCGCGATGATCTTTCTGGGAATCCACCATAGCTAATCCATAGTTTATTGTCCAATGCCAAATTTTTGTACTTTCCGAAGAGTTCTCCATCTAGCGGTTCAGCATAGCCTTTAGTTTTACCATCTCCAATAAAGGCAAAACACTCTGGAAAAAATATCATCTTTACTTCTGGATCCACATTTTTTGCTTTTTCGACAAGCTTCTTCACAACATCAAAGTTTCTTTGCTTATCAGCTACTATATTAATAAACCTTTAAATCACTATAATACTGGTTGATGTAAGTTGGGCCAATGCAATCTTGCATATCCTTGACATGGTTTCGGAGTCTACATCGGAGTAACGTCGGATTTTTATAGTGCATTACAACAGTCACAAATGAAACATTCATTTTATTTGAACATGGATCTCTTCTTTTCAGTTTTGACCACCACCCGCTTTGCTTGAAGTTTTTGAGAAGATAAATCACGACTCACACCCGGTTCATTCGCATTTTTAATCCTCTTATTCATAGAAATCCTTGTTAGGCGTATAAGGTCGACCTCTATAGGCTTGGATACCTTCTTGTGAAAGGACATACTTTTTTCAAGATCATACTTTAATTCAGCAACGACCTCGACAGAGAATCCCCACTGTGTGGCTTTTGTCGTCACAAACTTTGATTTTTACATTAGTTATTACAAGTGGAGGAAAAACTTACCTCTCGCGTAGATGTTTTATGTAGAGAATATACTGCTTTATTTGTTAATTCTGTTGCAATTTTTAAAAATTGCATGTCGGCACCTTTTATTCTTGTTCCAAAGGGAGGATTTAGTACAACAGTGTCAAACATATTCTTTGGATGCTTTTTCTTGAAGTTTGAGTTTAGTCCTTCGTTATCCGTTTCTTTTTTGATCAGCCTTGCTTTGATGGTATCCTCAAAGCTCTGGGCGTCAATTTGGATCAAGTCGATTGTGTCATGAACGCCGCATTCCATTATATTGTGTTTAGCAACATCTAAGGCATCTGGATCAACATCGATACCAGTCACCCTACTTGATGGGGTTTATAATTTTATTTGCGGAATGTGAACTTACGATGCTCCAAGAATTGCACATCCTATTGCAAGCATACCAGTTCCTGTACCAAGGTCCAATATGTTCTTGTCTTCAATGTCATCATATGTATTGCACGCGGTGTATAATATGTGGGATGCTAAATGCGGAGTGGTTATGTACTGTAATTGTTAATTATTTGATTTGAATGTCAATACTTGCTTGTTCAAGCTGTGGTTTCGCCTCTGTGAATGTTTTGACAGTTTGAAGGTGTTCCTCTAATTGCCACAGCTTCATTGTTAATTTTTGTAATCGACACAAACAAGCTAATGCAAAAAGTATTTATTTTTTTATTATGTACATAACCTAACTTTGCTTTGTCCCCATCAAAGGAGACAATTGTATTCTGATTTGTGTTTTTACAGGACTGTGATAGGAGGAAGCCGACATTGACCTCCGCTCTTGATGTCCAAAGGAGTGACTAGTGCTGGGTCTAGATCTCACAAAGGACCTATGCGTTGTCTTTTCTGAAGTTCCAGAATTCATGGTTCCAAATGTGGTTGTTAATCCATCGTAAACCCTCGCCTCTTTATCATCTTCAAAATCAACGTCCAAATTGGTAATGTTTAATGGAACGGGAGAGGTTAATCTTGAATAATTCAAACCAACATGACTTTGTATATCATTAATGCGCCTGACCATTTGCAAAACCTTTAACCACCTCTTTTGACGTTCTGATTCCATCTTTTGCTTCTTGATTCTAATCAGAGAGATGACTTTGCGATCTCTTTTACTCAATTCTGGATCCATCTCCAAAGTAGATAAAAGAATATCAAGGGCGTTACTCAGCGTAACAATTTTATCATCAAGGCCTACATTCGGAATGTTCGGAGTGTTGAGTTGGTTCTTCAATTGTCTTTGGAAAGATTTTGGCGCGCTTTTGTGGTTGATAAAATCTTCTTGGTCGATGATCATGGTAGGAGTGTGGGCCGACATTATGGAAGAAGAAGAAGGAGAACTAGAAGAAGATTGTTTAAAAGAAGAAGGAACAGACAACACATTATTGTTATATTGAGACGAGAAGATCAATGCATCTTCCTCATGATTCACCCAATGCAAATCATCATTTTTATCTACAGGCGTCTTTGCCGTATTCTGTATCAAACGTTGTTGTGCAATCTTTGCACGTAACTCTCTAGTATTGTCATCCTCTTCTTCATCCTCCTCCACATCACTAACAGTCAATTCCATTAAGAACTTGTCACTTATCAAATCCATCTTTTCTTCCGCAACATTCAAAGATGTTGATTTGAAGTCACTCACGACCGATTGTTGATTCGAAAGTTCCAATTTGTCCTTTTGACGTAACCTCTCGATTTGTTTCTTGTACATTTCCTTCGCAGAGTGTCTATTATCAATCATTTGAGATTGCTTCGCAGAGGATCGAACCGGTGTCTTTGCAGAATTTGGAGAGGATGCACTACCACTATTACTGTTCATATTCATCGTTATTGTGGTGGTATTGATTTCTGGTAATTGATGATCTTGAGTGATTTGATTTTTAGATGATGCAGAATTGGAAATTTGATTTTTTTTAAGAGGATGTAATTTGGTAAGTAAGTGATTCCAAGACGAAAACTTATCGAGTACTTTATCTTCTTGTGATTCTGCTTGCTTGACCGCATCTTGAATCTTGATGATGGTTTCCAAATCGTGATGATTCAAAACTAGATTCTTGTTCGTGTTCGAAGGAATAGGAGAAGGAGATGATGGAGAAGAAGAAGATTGATCGAATTTCTCGTTCGATAATGGCGATGACGAAATTTCGATCGAATGAGGTACCGATGCATTCTCTGCATTACTTATGCTCTGATGTTGACTCGAATGATGATGATGCTTTTCGAAATGTTGATTCGTGGTCGTCTTCTTCTTCTTTTCGAATTCCTTATTCAACAATTCCACCTTTCGTTCCATTTCATAATCATTATCGACCTTGATATCCAATAAAGCTTTTGTTTGAAAATGTTTTTGACGTTGCATGGCCAGTAAGGTATTGACCGCACTGTTCTTTCTGGATTGATGACCGCCACTACCGATGCCATCCCAATCACCATCGCCCCTCGAGACGCCAGACAGATTGGGACTATTTGGCGAATTTCTAATTTTTTTCATCTTTTGTCGATCTCTCCATAATTGATCTCCCAAAATCTTTACTTCTTCTCTCAGGGCACCAATCACTCTTTCGTTACTCTGTATGGTATCTTTGGCAGCTTCCAATTGAAAGTGAGTGGTCTCTGCTTTCTTTTTTAATTGAGTGTTCATGATTTCGGATTTGCGAATTTGAATCAAGTGCGTTTTTTCTTTTTGACGCAGCTCTCTATTCATTTTCATGTTGGTGATTAATTTTTTATTAAGCTGCTTTACTCTGTTCTCCATGGTTAATATCTTGGCGGCTTGATTTTTACAGAGCACGGTTAGTTCCGATAACTTTACTTGTTGAATGGAACGTTTGTGCTCTACTTGAGCCTTTGCGTTGATTTCGTCGATGAGATTGATCGTTTTCAGGTGATTGAGCTCTGGATTGTTGTTGTTGTTGTGATTGGAGTGGTGGAAACGAGATGGCGAGTGGTTGGATGGCGAGGAAGAGTATCCGGCGGTGCTTTTACGACGTCTAATGTCGATCGGAGATGGTTTGTGCATGAAGGGCGAATTGAGGGGTATTTTGCCGTGAATGGCTTGTTGGAGATTGTGTATGATGAAATGACGAATTTGATCTTGTTGATCGGAATGCATTCCCATTCCTTCTAATTGAATTTGTTTTTCGATGAGTCTGATGGCCGTTCTATCTCTACTTTTTTCCATCTTTAATCGTTTTTCGTGATTGCTCATCAGCAATTCGTCATCGCTCGATCCATCTTGATCGTCGTCGTCGTCGTCTTCGTCGTCGCTGCTATTTTCGTTATTTCTTCTTCTTCTTCTTCGACTCGGTGTCTTGATGTTGGTCACTCCCGCGCTTACCAAATGATTCAAATAAGTGATTTGATCCCTTGCGATGCTTAATTCGTCTCTCAATTCTCTCAATTTATCTTTTTGTTTTCCGCGATCGTTTCTGAATTCTTCTTCTTGATGTTTTCTTTGATTTAACATGTCGAACAAACGTTTCTTCCATAGCAATAACTCTGCTTCTCTTTCGGCCTGTGCTTCTCTTTTTTGTCTTTCGAATTTTGCTTTGAGTTTGATTAACATCTTGGAAGTTCTGTTTCGTTCTTCTTCTAGTAATTCTGTGAATTGAGTTCCCATCGAATTACCGAGCGATGCGAGGATGGTTAATTCTTTACTTGCATGTTGAAGGGAATGTGGGGTTGATGATGGAATGTGGGAGATTGTGGATGGGGAGGATGTGGTTGGCGTTGATGTGGATTTTCGGTTGGCGAATTTTTGTAAAAGAGAGTGTTTGAGTTGATAAAAGTCAATGCTGTATTCTTCGCTTAGATTACGTAGGGCTTCATTTAGTTTGTTGACTTGTTGGGTCATGCTTTGTGCTTCTTGTTCCAAATGTTTGATTTCGTTGGATTGTTTCGATAGACGTTCTCTGCATGCTTGTAGTAGCATGATCTCTCTTCGTTCCCATTGACGTTTAATGTCTTTGAAGATTTTTTCTTGTTTGTAGACTGAATTGGTGGAGGGGGTGCTCATTTGTTTGTAGACTAGAAATTGTTGTTGAAGTACCTTGTTGACGATGGGTTTGATTTCTTCGTAGGGTAAATCTACAAAGGCTCTTACCGGAGATTCTTCGGTTTCTACCGTCTGTGATGGCTCTGTTGTGGTTGGGTCAGGATTGGTTTTTTTGCTGATGGTCAAGAACAGTACGTTCATGATGCGTTCCAAAGTTTCTCTAATGACTGCGAAAATGGATTTCGGTAGTTGAGCAACCTCGTCTTCTTGGTTTTGTTGGTCGTCATTGTTTAGGGAAATGTCTCCTGTAATGTTTCCTGTTAGAGCTGATGCAATGCTGAAGGCTGATTGTCTTATTTTTTGGATTGTCTTGACGCTAATGTTACCACCTTGTGCTGTGGGTTCAAGTATGTTTATGAACGTTCTAATCTCTTCATCTATTGGATGCTTGGCTATAACTTTTTGCTCTTTCAAGGTCTCCCAGTTGATATTTTTGTAATCAGATATTGCTGAAATAAAATCTTCAATTTGCATGGCTCTAAAAATTTCTCGTTGGGTTTGAATGTTGCTTAATTGGCCTAGTAGCTCCAAATCATTAATGGGCTCTTCAATCATGCGTT